>CANYCX011125236.1:0-23320 GCA_948193385.1 Breynia disticha f. nivosa | reverse complement strand
CAATTTCAATGATTCTCAGACATTTATCAATTTACCTAGCAACATACACCTCAACAGTTAGATAAATCTCAAACAACAACAAACTCTTATATATACATATATATATATATATATATCATCAATCTCAACCATCAAACATTTGTAAAAATTTGTCAACCAAACGTGTTATATGAACAAGGAAAACATGCAAAACTCTCAAACTCCTAGGCCCAACTCTGATGAGGGGAGAGAAAATGATTCGGGAGTAGCAGTTGACCCATTTATCAAGTATATACCTCTAACTCTGCTCTCTACTAGATCTTGAAACAAAAATCGCAGTTGCGTGAGTTGCGGGCTCAGTGAATAGTCTTTAAAGAACATAATAAGGAAATTAATCAATTAATTCAACTATCTGTGTAAGAATAATAAAATGTAAAACGAGTATGAACGATTACAATTTCGATTCAATTGCTTTTCATGTTATCTTTTTAGTTCGATATGATTTTCTGAGATTATCTCTTTCCTTTCCATTTCCTTTAATCTATTCATTCATATACGATACTCTTTATCATTCGTCATGCAACGTAATTTCTTATGCAATATGCTCGATATCCCCCTCTCCATGCTTCCTCTCCAATATGATCGATCATAATATCACCAAACCATCTCTCCACCAATATCATATCATATCTATATCTGTATCTGTCATACCCATATCTCAACGGATATCAATATCACGTATCCATATCAATGCAAACATGAAAACGTATATCGATGAATAAACGTAAACGTACCTATTTGCATTTTTATTTTATTCGTACCTGTTTGCAATTCGATAACATAAATGTATTCGTTACCAATTTTATACAAATTTCACATTTTACCATTCCATCACATTCAATCGCAATTCATATATATATATATATATATATATGATCAATTAATCAAAATCAAAAATAACTTTGTGTATTCATTATATTTTAAGTGAGTTAGACTACTCAACTGTCAATTGAAGTACTCGGACTGACGAGTACTCGAGTCCGATCCTGACCGTCTAGTTTGTCGTCCTATATAAATATATACGAATCTTTCTATAAAATTCAATATAACAATAATTATAGTGCATGCCCTAAATTAACTCTATTAATTTTCTATATAAGCATATTTATATTTATATATATAGATATAAAAATCTTATAAAATTCATTACACTAGCATATTAAATTTGCATGCCCCTAACTCAACCCTAACAATTTCCTATCCTTTCTCAAATTATCAATTTCTAGCTTTCAGTTAATTTTTCGATAATTTCAATATTAAAACTCGTAAAAATTTATGGTAAACTTCAAATTTTACCTGTTTTGACTATACCAATGGATTCTTGGCTCGAGATTATGATTAATTCTATAACTCGAACTCGTTTCCTAGCCCGATTCCACTTTTTCTCTCTCTAAATTCTCTCTCCTCCCTCCATTTTTCTTCCTCATGCTTCTCTCTCTCTCTTTTCCTTATTTTGAAGTTTCTGGAGCTTTCACCGATTTATATAAACTTTTGATTATTTTATTATTATTTTAATTATTTTAATTTTTTAATTTTTTTAATTTCTTTTTTTATAGATACTTCATATCAACCTACAATCAACCCTCAATTAATCTCTCCTTTCTTTCAATTTAATCAATAATTTATTATTTTCATTAATTATTTTAATTATCTTATTAATCATAAAGTTTTAAGATGAGGATATTACACTGCTGCTTCTCCTCTCTCAGTAGGATGTTTGGGCTCTGACATATCTATAAAACAAAATAAAACAATTAAGCACACATTTCACACAATGCATATGCAAATGTAAATCACAAACTACACATCAATTAAATATCTAGGGATCATATCCTTGCTCTGATACCAAAATGAAACGTCCTATTCTATTATCATATTAATCATGTAATTTATTAATGAAATTATCATTCATGTACATATAAATTAAAACCTTTCTCATCAAATCGTATATTGCACTATCGTTAACCATTATCCTCATATTTTCAATCATAGATACAATTATATTATATATTCAGTTTACTATAATACCAGTAAATAATCATAATACCGATCGCATTAGTTAACACACCCATGGTTTAAGCTTTGTGTTAGACTAATACGCTCTTTATTCTGTACTATACCAGACCCATACTTTACGTATAACTGGTATATACCGACTATAACCTGGATATACCCATAAACCAATATTGCATACATGTAAAAACAATTTCAACAATTCCACTAGCTCTCACATAATAACAACTTATTCTAAACAACATACACCTCAACCAATGAAAGCAATCAAAAACAAACATCAACGTATATAGCTATATATATCAACAATCTCAGCAACGAAACATATGTAAATGTTCTATCAACAACACTAATCATATGTACATGCAAACATGCAATAACACTCCAAAACTCCTATGCCCAGCTCTGACAAAGAGAGAGAAAATAGTTTAGGAGTAGCAGTCGACCCACCTGTATAATTTGTACGTCTATCTCAACTCAATACTAGATCCTAAAACAAAGATTACAGTCCGTGAGTAGTCATTAATTTAACCAATTAAATCATTTAATCATCTATAATCATTTTCAGTATTATCAAATAAACACAATACTATAATTCATTTACAATCAATAAACATTTCCTATAATCATGTAGATCGTATATGATAAGTCTGTAATTTCGTCATGCAATGTAATAAGTATTCGTATGCTGGATAATCTTCCTCTACAAAAATGATCTTCCTCTACAGTATAAACTTCCTTTACAATATAATATCATCCTCTACGTATGATCGATCATATATCACCAATCCACACGTCACCAATACCATATCAACACCATATCATAGCACATATATTGTAAATCGCAGCACAAAATCGTATAATATGAATAACGTAACGTACCTGTTTGCATTTTCATTTCGCATGTACCTGCTCGCATTTCGATAATATAAATGCATTCTTTTCTATTTTTATACCATTTTCCCATTTTTCCATTTAATCTCATATCATATATAATATCAAGTAATCAATCCGTATCGTATTTAAATTACATAACAAGTTATATTTTAAGTGAGTTAGGCTACTCATCTGCTAACTGAAGTACTCGAATCTCTGTGTACTCTGGTACTGCCCTGACCGTCTAGCCTGTCGTCTTATACAAACATATACGAATCTTTCTATAAAATCCAATGTACAATAAATCACGATGCATTCTCTAAATCAATTCTACTAATTTCCTTTATTTACTAATAACATAAATCTTTATTAAAATAACTTTTACGAAGATTTTAATATAAAACTTTATAAACTTTTACTGTAAACTTCAAGTTTTACCTGTTTTCACTATACTGATGGATTCCTAGATCGAGATTACGATTGATTCAATAACTCGAACTCGTTCTCTCACTTAGTCTCTCAATTTCTCACTCAATCTCTCTCTCTCTTTTCTCGTATCTCTCTCTCCCTTTCTCTCCAGCCCTCTCTCACTTTCTTGAACCTTCTGTTCCTTTCTTCCGTCTTCGATCGTCTTATATTTTTTTCTAGAATTTTTGAGTAAGCGTGGTGGGTGAAGAGTACGTGCAGTCGTGCCCACCACGCTTTTTCTCGTCACCACCACGTGTATTCTTCTTTTCTCCGTCATTTTCCTCTTTAATGTTTACTTAACATTAAAGATCCATCAACCTTCCATCAACCATCCATCAACTCGTATTTAACCTTTTACTTTCTTCTTTTTATCGGATAAATTCTTATTCTTATTAACATTTTACTTATTTCATTAATTATACGATTTTTGAGATGAAGATGTTACTCCTTCAAGGGAACTTGCCACCAACTTTATAAGCCTATGTTCAAAACAAGGAATTCACAACACGACCTGAGGATAAGAAATGGAATTTCCCTCATATTACTCTAGCTCTTAAGGAGTGTTAAACCATTAAATTAGCAATTGAATTAAAAGTGACGTTAGAAGAGATAATTAGTAGGAGGAGGTGGAAATGTTTATAGAGGAGATCTTAAGAATCCACCCAAAATAGATGTGATGAGCCATCAATCAATCATAAATGGGAGAGAGGCGGACATGAAGAAGCTTATAGAGGATGTTCTTGAGCAAAGAAGCTTGTTCATTTAAAAAAGGAGTCGTAAAGTGTTAAAGTCCCTTTTACCAAAGATGTGATTGAGAAGTCTTTTCCTCCTAAATTTAAGATGTCGAATCTGCCGACTTTCTCAGGAAAGGAAGATCCATATTAGCATATTAAGAATTATGAAGCACTCATTCTTCCTCATAGATGGAGGATGTCATAATGTGTCGTGCCTTTCTTATCACCTTAAAATATCATTCTCAATCTTGGTTTCTTGTGCCTTTCTTATCACCTTAAAATATCATTCTCAATCTTGTTTTAATGGCACGAAAGTTATTTTTTGTGTGATTCCAAAATTTTAATTTCTAATATTCCCAATCAATAAAAACCTGTACAAATTTTTCACATTTAAAAACAATTATGAACTATTATGTGGAGATTATGAAATACATGCATTATATAAGGATGATTTTCCAAAACCCTATAATTTTTTAATGTAAATTCTCTCATGGTGCTCCGCCGAATTCATACGTGGAAATCCTCTCATGCTGCATACACAACACAATCATAAGGTAAAATAAATTGAGTATTAAAACTCAATGAGTGCATATTCCCCCACACTACTATTTAAATCGTATAGCCCATTGCACTCGTTTATTTAGGCACACACAGTTTAGGTCATCTTTTACAACTTTTCTTAAAGAAATGATCAGTCCCGTTCTAAGTTTCTACTATTACCCTTAAGGTTTTAATTCTTTTTAGCTCATCACAATAGCTCATTCAAGCACATGCATTTAAAAGTCATCATTCATATTTCCTTGCCTATTTGTCTTATTCAAGCAATCATTCAAATTAACTCACTTAGTGATGTGCGCATAATATGAGCTTATTTTGCATAACATAGTTGTGTATTATGAGCGCATTTGGGATTATTTTCCCTTAAAAATTGCATTAAAAACTTCTTTTGATTGAAAATATCTTTTAAGTTTAAATGTGGTTTTACGCGCAGAATAGTTCATATCCTTATAGATTATTGACTATTTTTGCACAATTTTGATTCTTGATGCGATAGTCTATATTGATTATGATTTGATACAGATTTGTAGACAGGTTTGGTTGGATTGGGAGAGAAATGGGCTTGAAAAGTGTCAACACACCCTATGTACTGATACAACAGGGGTCGTGTTGATCCCCGTCCAGGCCCAGAATCAGCACGACCTAATTGTATGAGCATGAGTGGCATGCCGAGGATTCAGGATGAGCACAGGACGTGTCATTTAGCATGGCCACTGTGTTAAATGATTTTAGAAATGAGATGTGTGGTTCATGCGTTAACAGTGTCTCATTTGATAAAAAAAACAGAGCTAAGCCTGTGCCAAGGTTTACACATCTGTGTCGAGTGATGAAACAATCAATTTTTTGATAAAAAAAGAGGATTTTAGTGTTTTTGAAGCAGCAGAAGCAGTAGAGAAAAGTAGCATTAGAAAAGAAAATAGCAGTAGAGTAGAATAGCTAGACTCCTTAGGATTTAGTTTAATCTTGATGCTTTCTTTACTATTTCCATGTTTCCTTAATATTAGATTTCAATTTCCGCATTAGATTTTATTTTTTAATCAATTTCAATTTACATTTTTTGCATTTAAATTTAGTTTCCACTCGTTTTCTAATAATGATTTACGTTTCTTATAGGTTTGTACTTTAGGTCTTCATCTAGGATTGCTTATGATGGCTTCTGAACATTTTCGATGATTTTGCTTTTGTTTTTCTGCACATTTACTGTTTTGGCTGAATGCTACTTGTATTTTTGAGCTACTATGATTGGGTTTTATGTTTTATGAATTAGTTCATGTTTTTATGTTTTAGTTGTCAGTTGGATATATTTAGTTTGAGTTTATGATCTCTGTTGGATTTAGTTTAAATGTTTGGATGATGTTTTCAATTTATAATGAATGGAATTTGTGTTTTGATTCATTTTCATGCGTGTTTACTTTGATTGCTTTTAATTTATGTTGCTTTAGTTTTACACAATTTTAGTTTCCCTCGCTTCGTCTCATTTAATCGCAATTACCATTCGTGCACTTTAGGTTTAGTCGCATTTCATTTCATTTAGTTAGTTAATTCCAAAATCAACCTTTAATCTGATTGGACTTTTTATAAATAATAATGACTTGGATGACACGTAGCCATTTTCCCTAGGGTTTGATAACTGGGTCGAGTTCTTACTCCCCTTTATTACTCGACTGCATGCACTTGCGTATATATTGACGTCACATAAAGATAGGACGCATCACTTAGCCATTTTGTTCGCAAACTTATACTACTACAAAAACCTTGTATATTGAACAACTCAATCCCACAACCTACAAACTCAATCATACATTTGACGTTTAGATCATCAATAAAACTTCCTATTCTTATTACTGTATCTATTACGTATTAATTAATCATATTAACATATAAGTACATATCTTTTAAAACTTTTCTCATAATTCATACAAATTCCATTATCATTATTCCTCTTTAGTCTTTTTACTAGTCTTAGTAAACATACATACACTTATATCATATATTCAGTTTACAGATATTCCGATATATACTCAGAATATTGATTGTATTAGTTAACATATCCACGGATTAACCTTTATGTTAACTTAATACGCCCATTATAATTAAACCTAGTAACACACACCTCAACAATCATATAGATTTCAATCAACAACACACTCAAATATATACATATATATCATCAATCTCAACAACAAACATCTGTAACAATCTATCAACCAAACATGTCATATGAACAAGCAAAACATGCAACAACACTCAGTCTCCTAGGCCCAGCTCTAATGAGGAGAGAGTAAATGGTCTGGGAGTAGCAGTCGACCCATCTAACAAGTCTATACGTCTATCTCAGCTCACTACTGGATCCTGAAACAAAATTGCAGTTGCGTGAGTTGCGGGCTCAGTGAATAATCTTTTAAATCAATAATCATATGTAATTCAATATAGTCTAACATTTTCCTCTTATTTGCAAATATCTCATTGACAACCATATTCATAGATATAACACCCTTTAATCCTGTACAGCCTAAGCTGTGAATCTAAACAGTCAATGTTGTGATCCTGTACAACCAAAGCTGTGTACTGATATCTTGTACAGCCGAAGTTGTGAACCTGTAGCCATTGTATTCAACATGTATCTGTATATATATAGCATTCACATACCTATTTATATTTTTGTCTTCTCTTGTACATGTTCCTTTTTCATTTTCATATACATTGGGTATCATTCACTTACGATCAAATCCATTCATTTTCATATAAAAAATTATTCTTTCATAATTACCAGTAATAGCAATATAATCTTATAACTGGTATATAAAGTGAGTAGATTACTCACCTGTCAATTGAAATACTCTGATTGACGTGTATGGGCATCCTGTCTGGCTCGCCTACTCTGTCGACCTATAATAACATATACCAATCTTTCTATAATATTCAATATAACAAAACTTGTAATGCATGCCCTAATGAATCCGTTAGGTTTACTTTTCAATTTTGCAAAACCCTAATCCGAACCCTAATAATTCCTAACTTTTCTTTCAACGTCAATTACTCAATTTCAATCAATTCTAAATCAATCATTTCAATAATCCTTTCAATAATACAACTTGTAAAAATTTACGATTAACTTCAGATTTTACCTATTTTGACTATACCAATAGATTCGCAGCTCGAGATTACAATTGATTTGATAACTCGAATCCGTTCCCTCGCCAAAATATCTAGCTTTCTCAATCAATTCTCTCTCTAAATTCTTACCTCTCTCTCTCCTTTCTCTCCTTCTTTGCTTATTTGAGACTTTCTGATAATTTCTCGATCGAGCGAAACTTATATTTTTTCACCAAAATAACCACTACGCGTTGTGGACTGTTGATTACTCGTGGTCGTGTCCACCACGCATTTTTCACCCCCCACCACGTGTTCTTGGCTGTTTTGCAGCTTTCTCCTTTTTATTGGTTAGTTTACATCACCTTTTTATCAACCTTTTGTCAACGTTCTATACACTTATGTCTAATCATTTATTTTTCTTCATTTTATTAAATAATTCTTATTTTCATTAACCAATTTACTTATAATATTAATTACATGATTTCGGGACGAGGATGTTATAATCAACCAATCACACATGTTATCACACCATGAATCATACAACCTAATCGCACAGTCATCTCATTTACTCATTTAACCTATGGGTTCTCAAGTCATTCTGTCTGTTGTTCATTCATGTTTCTAATATTTACACGCAGCTCCAACGTCTAGTTATTCATTCTTATATTGTTCATGAGTCCATATCATTTTATATCTCACTGATCATAATTATTCATGATTCAATTACCTCACTTCACTCAGCACACCCTCTCCAACTTCATCTAAAAAATATGTTATATCACACATGCACACATCCATCAAACCAAAATCCTCTTTTACATAGTTCACATCATTACTCATGACATCCATCTCATCATTCGTTTCTATAATCATACTAATTTAGAAATTCATTCTTATGCATTTTAGGTGATATCTTAGGTTTCACCTTGCCAATTATGTCTTTCATACAATAATACAATTTACCATGCCTAACCATTGCACCTCTACCTCAATTTATCCCAAAAATATGGTATTTTAAGGGAGAATGATTTGGTGAATGATCTGGGTAAACCTTTCACCAGATCATTTGGTCTACGAGGAAGTTTCTGTCTAGAAGGATTTGAAACGATCTGGGTAGACCATTTTCCAGGTTGTTTGATTCCCAGATTTTGCTTCTGCAACTCAAATTCAATCCTAAAGTTGTGAACAAGTTAGGGAACAGCTTACCCATGCCATTTTCCTATCTGTTCTCATTTGATTCTAGTAGTAAATGGTTGCTTTTTAGTTCAAAAAACCATACCATTTAGTTCAACATTCAACTCACACTTCTCATTCATCATTTAAATCAAATAAACACATTTCACATATAAATCTACACATCAATAACATTCATTTTCAAATATAATTATCACCCTCAAACCCATAAGATACCATTCTGTAAACATTTCAAAACCACAACCTCAACACATAAGTCACTCAAATCATCATCATCATCATCATCATCATCATCATCATCAGAACATAATGACCCATAAACAAGAAAATTAACACATACAACATACGAAAAACCTTTGAATGCTCATGATGTGTGCGCATACAAATTATGCAAGTCTTTTCTCAATGACGTATACTCTTACACCATATCTTATATTTTGGGTACTAAACCCCCTTTCATATTTTGCGCACTCAATGCCACATTCTTACCCTGTGTCCTCTTACAGGCTCTAAGAACCTCCCCTGCATCGTTTTGCACGCTCTAAATGACCTCTCCTACTTTCTTTTGCGGGCTCTACGTGCCTCCCCTACATTCTCTTACGAGCTCTAAATGCAAAGTACAAAAGTGATTATATGTAGATGAATTCACACCCAACCAAACAACACACATTTTTATAGACAAGCTAACACATAATTTTATTAGACACAACCATTTTCATTATGGGTACAAAACCCCCAAAATCTCTTATCTGATCCAATTAGCGATAACACGCGCCTCTTTTCTTTTTTCTCCACTTTGGGTCCTTGCTACCCCATTCTTTAATCTCACACACATACTCATTTTCACTGTTGTTGTTTATCTCTTAACACTTTATTTCAAACACATGATCAATTTTATCCAAACTACCCTAATAATAACGCATTAACACTTTTCATCCTCAAGCCTATTCACATCATTCACATAATTCATTTGCTTTATCACTTCATGGACACACTCGAGAATCATTAATGCACATAAACATTCACAGTCATTAATATACATACAATCCACACATTCATAACAAGTGCACATTGAGCATACATATTCTCAAGTCATTCAATACATTATTCATAATTCAAATACGACTTATAAAATTTGACAATCATCATTACACATATACATTCTAATATTATCAACATACACAACACTAACCCTCATGAATGCTCGTGAAACATGCTCATGCAAGTTATGCATTTTTCCTCATTTGTGCTCTCTAATGCCATAAATCCTGCCCTACATACTCTTGTGGGCACTAATAACCTCCCCTGCATCCTCTTACAAGCTCTAAGTGACCTCTTCTGCATTCTCCTTCGAGCTCTACGTGCCTCCCCACATAATCTTACGAGCTCTAAATGCACAACATAATATGATTTCATGTTAATGCATGAACGCACACCAAATCATAACATTTCATACGAACATTTACTCATGCACATAAACATATTAATCTTAATAAGTTTTATTCTGGGTACTCAACCTTATTCACTTATTCAATTATTTGCGACCACTTGTGCCTTCATCTTTCCTTGTACATTAGGTTCTTTGTTACTACGTTTACCATTAGTTCCTTATTCATTCATATCATTCTTTCTTATTTCCATTTTTAACACACGTTTCATCGTCATCACTAATTTTCAACTCAACAATCAATCCACATTGGCAATAACTCATACCAAAATTCTTCCCAACACAAGTTGTGAGCATGACCCATTTACAAATCAATAATTAAAAGAATCATATAAATTCATACACACTCAACACATCCATAGCATATATGAATCGCTTAAATACGTGCCACTATCCATATCAACCCATCTTTAGCCTCAAGCCACATTCTTAATTCATGACAAACCATTCATAGTCAAACACATCATCAATACATAATCACTCATAAAAAACCCATTTTCACACGCAAACATACAATCCTATATTTTAACACATGTCGACATTCTACAAATTCAAAATTCACATCAAACCATTCAAATCATCATATGCTCAACAAGGCGAATAGTTCATTCACATGTACATTAAAACATTACATTTAAACATAAGCACATTGCATACGATTACATCCTATCATAGTTAACCATGCAATAAAAACCAACAGTAAGTTAATGACGAATATACACTCACCTCGAAAGTTCGAGCTAAGATTGCGCTTCAGCAATTGCTCCAACTCAGCGTCCTCGTCGCCTCCTAAAAACGTAATGCTTTATGAATGAACATGCAAGACAATCAAAAATTTTTCTTAATATGTTTTATTTATAAGACTTATTCTAAGATGTTGTTTTAGAAAATTCCATTTGTTGTGTAATCATCCTAACCTCTAAACTACATTCTCTCCTCTAGAGTCCTTTATAATCTCTCTCTCTATACCCTACTGATCACCATCTCTTCCTTTTATTTCTTCTTCATGTAAATCCAGCACCTACTCATGGGACTCTATCTTTCTCATACTCATACTTAAGTTTCCTCACTCTTCCATCACCATAAAGGTACCATATTTCTCTTTTAATAAACCCTATAATCAAAACCCATTTCATTTCTTTACTCCTCTACCTACACTCACACTCAAAACATCAAAGAACCCACCTCCCTCTCATGTATCATCTTATCCAACAAGTAAACAAAGTTCAAGAAAGCTCAAAATTGTTACTGTTTGCCTTGCATTATAAGTGTATGATGTTTTCCTTAGCATGATTTTTCCTAGGGGTTCCTTGATTGGGAGAGGATGGGAATGTAGTGGGAGGTGTTTAGGGTTAATGTTAGGCTTGGTAAAAGGTTTACTTACGAGTGAGAAAATGTATTTAGGTTTTTTAATGAGGCTTAGATTCAATCTAAACCCATTTAAACCAGTTTTCCTGATGCAAACGGTTTGACAAACAGTTTGGCCAAATCGTTCCCTAAATCGTTTGACCCTTATAACTAAAAACACCTTCTAATGACCCAAATAGTTTAGAGAATAGTTTGCCTAAATTGTTTCATAGACCATTTGGTCATTTTAAATGCTATTTTTTGTCATTTTGTGTGCAAAACTCGTCCGGTATTTTCTTGCTATTTTTCTAATTATTAATTACCTAAAATTTGGGTAAATTTGAGGGCATTACATCTTGTTTCAATTAGTTGAGGAAGAAATTATAAATGCATTCATTATGAAAAAAAAGGAGGGAGGATGTTTTGTACTTTTTGAGCATTCGTCAGAATAAGAAAGAAAATCTTTGGCAATATGTCGACAAATTTAAAAATTCTACCCATGAAGTTCACGACTTACAGTCTGGAGTTGTAGTAGCAGCAATGTTACAAGGGATTCGTTGCAAGAATCGTTGTCCTTAGATCAACCTAAGAATTTATCTTACCCCTTTGTTCATGAAAACAAATATATACTGCATGCAGAGGTCATCAAAATTGTGAGCAACAAAAAGACAAAGAGAAGAAATGAAAATAGAAGGAGGTTTTGAAGGACTAGATAAGAAAGACAAAAGAAACTGAGCGATTGTTCATTCCTTGATTCATAACATACACTCCATTGAGTTGATAGCCAAGATCATAAATATGATAGAAGGTTCAAAACTTATTGCCTTTCCTCCTAAAACTAATAGACCCTTGGGGAGAAATTCAAAAACACATTGTGCTTACCATAGTGTAGATGGACACTTTAGTGAAAATGTGGAGACTCACTGAATAAGCACGATTAATTGATTAGAAAAAGGTAAATTTTTAAGGATTGCAAATGTAGAAGCATGGGGAGGTGATTATAAGCCTAAATTTTCTCGTAATATGAAAAGATAATCAATAAAGAGAATGAAATTGTAAGAGGAATAGAAAATAAAGAGGTCTAGAGACACTACCTCAAGAAAATAGACCATGAAATGAGAGAGAACTCATTAACTATCTAACTTATCTATGAATCAACATGAATTTTAGAGGGGAGGCAATGGCAGGGAGCGCCTCATCTTCAAGGAAGACATATGCATGACAAGTGTATTAAGTTAATGTGACAATACAATTAGATAAAGAGGAGATGCTTCCTCATGACGATACTATATTACTCTCTAAGGTGATAGGCAAAGATTTGATTATAAGAATTTTGGTGAATAAGGGTAGTACTGTAAACTTGATTTATTGGAATTGGTTTTTAAAAAATGAACTTAACACATGATAGGATGAAAAATGACCAATTTCATGGAGAAGTTATATCAGTTATAAGATCTGTGGAGTTTCTCACTTTAAGAAGTGGAGCCAACACAGCAATGAGAATGGCCAATTTTATATTGGTGAATTCAACTTCATCCTCCTACAATATGATATCAGGGAGACCGATACTAAATGACTTGCGAGCTATGAACTTCTCTATTAATAAAGTTACCAACGTAGAATGGAATAAGATAAATGTGTGGTGATCAAAAGAGCACACATATTATTTTCTCGATCTTCTTCTTAGTTTATAATCTTCACCTTTATGAAAATATTTCTTATCCCTATCAAAAGAGTGCACGAACATGCTACATTTCCTCTATAAGAGGAAAGTGTTCCTATTTTAAGATATCGATGAAGGAATTTAAGAATAAAGTAGCTCAGGTGAATGTATATGGTGATAGAGAGGTAGATCAAGTGAACACAAACCAGAACCAGTAGAGAGGCTGGAGAGTGTCAAGGTCTTGTTAAGGAAGAAGGGATTGGGAGACAAGCCAATCCACTATGTCAGCAAAGTTCTCTGTGGAGCATATTCACGCTATTCACAATAAAGTGCTCTTACTTTGGTAATGGATTATAGAAATTTAGGACCTTACTTTAAAGCTCATGCTATTGATGTTTTAACAGATAATCTTTCGAAGAAATGTTTCAATAGACTTATGAACTGGGCAATAGAGCTTAGTTAACTTAAAATTCATTTTGAGCATCAACAATCTATTATAGGGAAATCATTAGAAAATTTTATCGTAGAATGCAGCTTTAATACTTGAGAGGAACAAATCAACTTTCCTTAGTGGAAGTTATTTATGAATGGAGCTTCTAGTTCAGGTAGAAGAGAAATTGGTATGGTACTGATATCACCTTAAGAAGAAACTCTTGAGTGCTCATTAAGATTCTTGTTTCTAAGTTCTAGTAATATAGTGGAGCATGAAGCCCTTATAAGCTAAGATATGGCTAGACAACTACAATATAGAAGTTTGTTCCACAAAGGAATTCCTAATTGGTAGTACAACAATACCTAAGTGAGTATGAAGTTAAAGAACTGGTGATGGTCAATTATTTGAATTGAGTGAACTTTAGAAAAGAAGTTTGAGAAGTTTGAATTAGTCTAGATCAATACGTCATGAAACAATCATACAAATGCATTGTCCAAATTGGCCTCTACTAGCAAAGTATTGGAAATAATAGTAAAATATGAAGTTCTTTCAAGACTATCTATTGGAGATTGAACAAAATGACATGTTGGTCATCGAGGGACAAGGTGATGATTGGCGAGTTCAATCAAAAAGATATTTTGAAGAATATTAATTGCTTAATAATCGAAAAAAGGCTACAAAGATCAAGATTCATAGTTTTCAATTCGTCATAATCAATAAAACACTTTACAAGAATTCATTTGCTCGACCTTTACTTAAGTGTTTTGGTGTCGAAGACATTGAGAGTGCTTTGGAAGAAACTCATTAAGGTATTTGTGGTCAACATATAAGCTCAAGAACTTTAATAACAAAATTTTTATGAGCAGGGTTTTATTGGCCAACAATGAAGGAATAAAGCATTTTGACAATTATCAATGACATGCTCTTACTTTGAATGCCCCTCTATTTGAGTTACAAAGTGTTTTTGAACCAACACCCTTTACAAAATGAGGACTAGACATAATAGGACCTTTTTTCAAGCCATAGTGGGAAAAAGTTCCTTATAGTCACAACTGATTGCTTTACAAAGTGGATTCAAGCAGAGCCACTAACCATCATAACCACCAATGGAATTGAGGAGTAGGTGTGGAAGAACATTATTTTTCGATTTGATATATCAAGAGTCCTAGTTGATAATTATGGTAAATCATTTTATTGTATGAGAGATTGCACATACGGTTAGTCTAGCATCAATTTCATATCCTCAAGCTAATGGATAAGCCAAAATTTTTAATAAAACAATCCTCAATGGATTGAAAAGGAGAGTAGATATATCCAATGGTGTTTGGGTAAATCAAATAACTATCAACAAACAACAAGATGAGTTTCCACTAGAGAAATTATGTTCAACTTGGCATATGGAATAGATGCATTGATTCCTTTAGAGGTTGGAAATGGAACTTCTTGAGTGTTAAAGTTTACTCCAAAAGTTGAATAAGCTAATTCAAATTCTTTACAAGAGGATTTTTAAATGAGTAGAGAGATAAAGCTTGCATGCTACTTGAAGCATATCACTAACCTAAAGTTAGTTATTATAACTCATGTGTCAAACTCAAACCGATGAACAAGGGGATCTTGTCTTAAGAAATTTAGATATTAAAAATTCTATACGTGATGACTGGAAGTTTAGAGGAAATTAGGAAGGACCATATAGAATTTTCATGATGTTGGGACGAAATACTTGTATGTTATAAACACTAGAAGGTCAAGAAATGCAAAAAACTTGGAACAAAAATCATTTAAAGCTCTATTTCTCATTTGCTTTATGAAACAAATTGTGTTGCATAAAAACATTACATGATGAGAATAATGAAAAAAAAATACTTAAGAAATTTTTTTGAGGAGTGGATGCAGAACACTATGTCAAATAAAACTTCAAGTCTTATTTATTTTACTTTATATGCTACATTTGTGTTGAAAAACTACACAATTAAAAGGGTGTAAGACAAAAACCTAGTACTTAGAACTTATAAAGTTCTAAGAACCACTGCTTATATGAATAATGCATTTACTTGATTGGTGGTGAATAGAAAATTTTGTATAGCACAAGATCTCATCCAAGTGTACAAGACACATCTACTTGATTTGCGATAAGTAGAAAATCTTGTATAGCACAAAACCTCATCCATCTTAATAAGTATTAAGTAAAAAACCTTGTATAGCCTAAGGTCTCGTCCATGTTGATTAACTGATGAGTATAAAACCTTGTATCGTACAAGGTCTCATCTGATTTGAATAGTACACTAAAATCTTTAAGACATATAGCTAGAGTAACACCTATGGTCATGTTATGAACGAACATAAATTTGCAAAGAAGACTCCATCAAATCTAGGGGTGTAAATGAGCGGAGCTGCTCGGCTGGGTAAGATCTCGTTCATGACTCGGCTTGTTAGTAAATGAGCCAAGTTTAAACAAAATTTAGGCTCATTCTATAAATGGGCCGAGCTTGAACACTCAAAAGCTTAGCTCGACGAAGCTTGCGAACAAGCTCGTTTAAGTGTTCATAAACAGACTCATTTAAGTGTTTATGAATAGACTTGTGTCACTTATATACTCTTATACATATGTTTATATAATAATTTGAGTGCTCTGAATTATTTTCAAATATTTCAAATAATAAAATAGATACATATTGTATTTTATGTACAGTAAATAATTTATATTGTAACTTACAAAACTATAGTTTACACATATATTTATAAAATTATTTGAGTATTCTAAATTTTTTTAAATCTTTCATATAATAAAATAGATACATGTTATATTTTACTAAGAGTCAGTTTGAATCAAGTAAAATTCAAAACAATGAACTAAATATTAAATAAAAATTTATTTGGCAAAATTGGAGTTTAAAATATTTTACAGACTTTGCAAACATATTATTTAGATTTAATCAAACAAACATGAATTTTAAATTGATCAAATTAAAACAAAAAATTCTTAAAATACTTATAAGTGTGAGAGTATTATGCTTCAGTCAAATTTCAATCCCCATTAAAATCTTTTATCTTGTTAATAAATAAAAAATAAAATAATTCAAAATACTCAAAACAAACACTTATCATATTCTACTTCTACCACGCATTCTACTTTTCCCACGTAGCCAACCCACAAACCACCTACTCTTCTCTTATTCCTCCACTTCCCACAATACATCTCACCCATTTTCCAAGGTAAAGTCATCTTCTCTTTCCTTGTTGTAACGCCCCAAAATTTCGTATTTAGTTAAAATATTAAAATAAAATACGAAGAAAATACAGAAAAATTTTTCGCGATTATTTAAATAAATAATTGGGGGAATTAATTGAGATTTATGATGAGGGAGATTAAGAAAAATTTAGAAGGATTGTACATTTGGAGAATTTCGAAATTCAGAATTTAATGTGGGTCGAGCTAAAATAGATTACGAAGCAAAGTAGACCCAAGCCAACTTAAAAACCAAACTTTTCACCTTATTTCTCCACTCACCCGACACCATCCACCTTCCTCCTCTTCTTTATGTCACCTTTTCCTTCTTTGCCTCTTCTCCACTAAACTTCATCTTCCTCCACTTACCATCTCCTTCTTCCTCCTCACCATCTCTTCAAAAACCTTCCCATCCACCATTAGTTTTTATCAAAAACTGAAGCTAGGGAGTTTCAAAATTGTTCTTGACTCAAAATCAAGGTAAGAATTTCCTTCTCTCCTCCATTTCCCGTTTTTCTTTGGAACCAAAATTTCATATGGCCATAACTCTTTCGATTGAGCTCCGATTTGAGCAAGTAAGGACTCGTTGGAAAGCTGTAATCGTCTACTATCCATTTCCCTTTGTGTTTGATGTTAAAAACGTGATTTAGGTACTGAAATTTGTGGAAGAACAGGGACGTGTGAATAGTGACGAGTTGGGTTTTTCGTGATCAGAGAAATTACGGTGTTTTGTCACTTTGGTAAGTGTTTTTTAGGTATATTGGAAGTATCTTCTGTGTTAATATAAGTGGGTAGTGTATGGTGAAAGAGATGGAAGCAATGGTAGAAAAATGGTTAGGATTTTAAAGAGGAAAAGTAAGAATTTAATGTTTTGGCATGTGTTGGGATTGAAGGAATTGTGAATTTAGCTAAAGGAAACTTGTTAGAAATATAAATGGTGGGTGTTGGTAAAAGGAGAAAAGAATTGGGTAAGGTTAAGAGAAGAACATTAATGAGAGAGAGAGAAAATATAAAAAAAAGGGATAAAAGAGTATAATTAAGAACAAAGAAATTAAGAGCATTCTTTCATTTCCATAAATTAATGAATTGTAATTGATGTACAATTAAAATTGTTAATGGTAGGAAACCTAAATCACGGTGAGGGAGGTTCCCAACCGGATCGATAGACGTTTCTTGAAAGGTAAGCAACATGAATGCAACTATTCCTAAATTTGTTTGAAATAAATATGAATGATTATTGGTGGACATGTTTGTGTTGTAGCTTGTTTGGTTGAATATGTTCAATTGCTAAACTTGATGAGTTGAGAATTTGTTGAATATTGGAATTTGTAATTGGATTGTTATATTATGGCATGGAATGTTTGTATATGGTGTGAAAGCTTGACGATTGTGTCGCTTGTTGAGAATGACTAGTTTGGATGATGGTTCATGTGATTATCTTGGTTTGTTATGTTCAATGGATTGTTGAAATGTGTTGAGTTTGAATTATGTTCAAATGTGTCACTGATGTGCTATGGAAGTTTGAGTGTGATTTTGAGTGAAGGCACGAAATGTCTATACTCATATGATTGATGCTATTTGAATGTATAACATGATATGGTTAACGTGAGTTTGAATTGCTATGTTGTGGCATGATTGTTGGCTATGCTTATTGAATATGGATGAGTTGAAATTGGTTGATGATGAGGCTCAACATTTGCTTATGAAGCATAGCATGATTATCTTGTGAATGCATGAATTGGTGGCATAAGTTGTGCATGTATCATTCATTCATTGGGGCTCTCAAGGAGCAATGTAAATTAAATGAAAAAGTCTCTTAGTCATCGAATTTAAAGAAAATGATAATGGCTCTTAGTGAGCATAATGAGGGAGTGGTTATGGCCAAAACAGGGTGTTAAAGGGTATATCACACGTTGTGGATTTAATTCCGAAATACGACCTCTGTTGATATATCAACAACCTACCTGGGCACAGGAGATGGGTTGGGGGTCTTACAGACTTCTATATAAATATTACGGGTAGTATATAAAACATGCTACACCGGGCACAGTGGTTAAAAATTCAGTACATAGACGTATGTATGAATGTGGCAGGCCAAAACAGGGCGAAATTGAGGCCAAAACAGGGCGTATTATGGATATCCAATATAATAACCAAAACTCCCGGCCGAAAGGCCCGTTTGCAAACGTCAATAATATGGCCAAAATAAGGCGTAAATTAAAAATGTATTTGGGATCATGAGTGGTCACATGAGACTGCATTAAGAGGCATACATTCACATTATTCTTCTGCTCTTATATTGATTGTGAAATTGGATATGAGTTAACTTCTATGTGTTGCGAAAATTGTGAATGTTATATGAAGTTAAGGTTGGTTTGATGTGAATTGAATTATGTTGTATGAATTGGTTTGCCTTGTGGTTGTTTAATTCAAAAATGTGTATGAAGTGGAATGTCTCATGTTTGTATCATGTTTGAAGGGTTAAAATATGTGTTTGTTTGGTAAAATATTGTTTATGAAGTTAAGAATTGGTTTGGTATAAATGTTTAAGTGTTTGGGGTGAAAAATATTGATTCCAGAAGGTTCAAACGGTTTGAGGAACGGCCTGGGCAGCCGGTTCGCCAAACCGTTTCAATTTCAAGACATTCCAGAATGGTCGAACGATTTGCCAAACGGTTTGGGCTAGCCGGTTTGCCAACCCGTTTGGCACTATTCACAGCATACAAAATGTGTCTAAATGAGTCTGATTGCTTGAATATGAGTATATTGACTTTATTGGTTATTCGTATGATGTAAAATGACACTTATACAAGTTGTATAAATGCATGAATGCAATGGGATGGTTGTCCATGTCGGTAAGTGTTGCTTATTGAGTGTCAAAACTCATCTGCGTTTTATGTCTGCCATATTCAATATTGGTAGGAAACTTGAGTGGGACAAATTTTGGACGAAAAGGTGCGAAGTTTTATAGTACGACTCAGCTAGCAGATTGAAGAATCAAGGTGGGTTGTGCACTATAGTGTTTTGACTTTTGCATGTAAAATATTGTATCGGAAAATGATAATGCATATAATCTTTTTTGCTGAGTTATTATTGAAGTGGAATTTTTCTGGTTTCTTTTCTTTAATAATCTAGAAAATTTTGTATTACTTCAATCTTCATAAAACATATTTAAGTGAATCTTGTATGAATTGAATTTGATGTAATGTAATGTATGATTTTATAAATTTGTCCAAATTGATATTTTCAAAAATAAAAATGATTTCCATGTTTGGGTACCATTTCTTGAAGAGAGAGAAGCAAATATTTATAGAAATGGTAGTCAAATTTGGGGGTCACACTTGTTCTCTCAATTCTCCACACTATGTTAATTCAACTATGACATATACATGAAAGTTTTTTTTTTATGTTTTAGTTCACTCCTTTCCTCTTCTATTGTCTCATTCGTATTTTCTTTGATTGAAAGGTAAGTGCAGATGTTGATGATATGATGAAAAAATTGAATTGAAAAGATTTTGATGCTAGAGAAAGTTGAATTGTTGTATAGGTTTAGTGTATAAAGGAGAAAAATCAATAACTTGTGAACAAATATGTCCTCTTTATAGAGTAGAGTTTGATTGTCATCATTCATAATATATTTCTTTTTATACTGGATTACAGATTGTATGAAAGCAGTATCAATAGAGAATCCAAGAACTGAAAATAATGGAAACCAAAATGTGAATCAACCCATAGTTGAGGCTGATAATCCTTTTGAAAGGAAAACAAGAAAAAGAACTTCCAAGGCTTGGAATGAGTTTAAAGAAGTAAAGCTGCATATGGAACTATTAAGGTAGAATGTATTCACTGTAAAACCAGCCTTGGTTTCAACAAAAAGGGCGCTACAACTCAGTTTAATCGACACTTGAATATTTGTACAGTGCGTCAAATCGCATTGAAAGGTTAGAAACAACTTACTGTAACTACTATAGCAGCTCAATGTAAAAGTGTAAATGCAATTCAAAATTTTAAGTATGATCATGCTAAAGTTAGGGAAGCATTTGCTTATATGATAATGGTGAATGAGCTACCTTTCTTCTTTGCTGAATACGATGGGCTTAATCATTTTATGAGGGTTGCTACTTGTAATTGGGAGAGAATCAGTAGAGCAACAGCTAAGAAAGATTATTTTAGTGCTTATGAGATTGAAAAAAAAAGATCAAAACGACGTTGGTAAAGTGAGAAGGTGTAGTATTACAACTGATTTGTGGAAGTCTGATAAGAATATACAGTACATGGTTGTAACATGCCATTTTGTTGATGGAAATTTTAACTTACAGAAGCGTCAATTGAATTTTATTGATATTCTTCCTTCACATACTGGTATTGTCATTTGTGATGCATTGAAAAATACTTGGTTGAATGGGGTATGGAGAGTAAATTATGGACTGTAACAGTAAACAATGCTGCATATAATGATGTTGCTGTTGAGAATTTTAAAAATGATTTGTCTTTGATTACTAAACTTGCTATAGAGGTTAAAATCTTTCATGTTAGGTGTTGCGCACATATATTAAATATTTTGTGCAATATGGATACACTGAAATTGAAGACATTATTTTAATGTTTGTGAAAGTGTTAAATATATTGGGGAGTTGGTGTCTAGGCTTAGAATTTTTACAGATATTGCTGATCAATTGAAGTTGTCTTGAAAAAAGCTTGTTTTAGATTATGGGACTAGGAGGAGTGCCACTTATATGATGCTTGTTGTTGCTCTAGAGTATAAGGATGTTTTTTTTCGCAATATAAAGTGCGAGATGATTCTTATTGTTTTTTACCTGCTTAAATGGATTGGAATAAAGCTGCTATTGTGTGCTCTTTTTCTAAGGAATTTGATATTATAACCACTTTAATTTTAGGAAGTGAATATCCTACTTCAAATCTTCCTGAACTTCGGCTTATTAAGAGGTTGTTGGATAATGCTTACTAATCTAAAAATATTTTGGGTAGTATGGTTGGAAAGATGAAAGTGAAATTTGACAAGTATTGGGGAGATAACAATTTGTTAATTTATTTAGCTTCCATTATGGGTCCTAGGAATAAAATGAAAATTATTCAGTTCACTTTTCAAGATTTGTACTCACCTTTGGAAGCACTAGAGAATGAGGATTCAGTTAAGGAAGCTTTACATGGTTTCTTTAGTGAATATGTTGAATTTTACAAGGGACAACAAATTGAACATCTGTCTAAAAATATGACTAGTAACATTCTATTTAGTCATGTTAGAGGTGGGGGATTTGCAAAGGGAAAAGGTAGGGGAAGAAATAGGTTTAATATGTTTATTAGGAATGTTGACAGTGTTTCTATGGCTAAGTCAGAATTGAAGAGCTATTTGGATGATAGTGTTGTATTACATAATTCTGAAATTGATCCTCCAATTGATGCTTTGAAGTGGTGGAAGGATAATAGCAACAAGTATCGTATATTATTAATTATGGCTTGTGACATCCTTTCCATTCCAATCACTATTGTAGCTTTTGAGTCTGACTTCTGTGCAGGTGGTAGAATTATTGATCCACACTGTGCGTCTTTAGGCACTAACACTATTCAGTATTTGACTTGCAAATCCGATTGGATTAGAGTACTTTATGGCATAAAAAGAAAAGAAAAGGTCACTATACTTCATTAACTCATTATAAAGCTTATTTCTATGAAGATATTTTATTAACTCATTATATGTTAATAATATTTTATATATTTGTTGTTTTGTAGGATGTTGATAAAGAGATTAATGTAGTTGAATTTTCACTCTCTTAGATATTTTTGTAGGTAAGTTCAAACAATATTATTATCTTATATATATGTATTTAACCTTAATCTTTTATAAAATTTGTTTTTGTCTGAATAGATTGAATGGATGGTGAAGAATGATGTTGAAGAATTCTTTGGATGAATGCTTTCTCAAAATTACATTTTGGATGTCAATTTTGATGTTGAAGAACAAATTTAATGTTCTCTTGTATATATGAATATTATCTTATGATTTTAGTTGAACTTTGTTTGAAATATTTTTTAGATAAACGTTAGTATTTTGGATGACAAAAATATTGATTTTGTTTGATTCGATTTTATAAACGAACTTTTGTTTTTGGACATTAGCCATTTTGTTTTAGATTAATGAATGAACTTTAATTGATAAACAAGTTGTGGTTTGTGATTATATTATGTTTGTAAACAGGCTTGTAAA
>CANYCX011124909.1:0-13157 GCA_948193385.1 Breynia disticha f. nivosa | reverse complement strand
TAAAACTACACTCATTTTAAAACGAAGGGAGTACACGATAAAAATCAGATCAAAAAATAGTTAAACAAAAATATAATAAACTAAATAAATTTGACTTTTTAATACCAAAGCCTAAATAATCTCTCTTACTTTTTATACTTTTTTTTAATTCACATAAATTCAAATTGGAATGATATTTTTTCCAAAAAAAATATATATTCTTTAACTAATTTATACCAGTACTATGAAAAATAAGCAAGGAGAAACATACAGACAGGCAGTGTTGCAGGAGTTAAGTTGAGAAATGTGGGCATACTGTTGCTTTATGCGTCTCCTTCTTAACACCACACCAAAGACAAAGCATACAAAAATCAAATTGTTACACAGCCAACTATCTATAATGCCAAAGCCAAATCGCAACCCGCAACGATACTACAACTCAGAAATCGAGTAGCATTCTTAGTCACAATGTGGCACTAGTGCTTTTTCACAAATGAAGAGCTAATGAGATAAGATGTCAGCCACTCGATCTTGTGCATCTGTAGGAATTTCTCTGCCGGGGACGTTCACCTTCAATAGATTATAATACCTGCACAAGCAAATCATTAACATGTAAATGAATTGATGTAATACAAGTTGAGGCTGTTTTAAGTGGTTTCTGATCTATAGTGACTCACTCTGCAGCTGTAAACACGTTCTCGTGCTCTGTAACGAATGCAAGTAAGGCCTGAGAAGGAAGGAAAAGCTGTTATTAGTGATGTAACAGAGGGTTTGGCCATGTAAAGAAATCAGAAGTTAGCAGACTTGCCTCGAATGGCATGTTTAACAGTTCATAATAACTGCGGACATGGTCCAGTCTCTGTTGCACAGCTTCACTATCAATTGATGGAATAGCAGCCAGTGCCTGCAATGTCAATCAAATGAGTAAACTCGTTCTCTCATAGAATGCAGTTTAATGTAGCGACTAGAATTTAGTGACTCGGAAAGAACGACAAAATGTAGCCCCAATTTGTAGTAATTCAACAACTGATAATGCCACCTTCCAACTAGAAAAACAATTAATTTAAAAGACAAAGCTTACCTGCTCCAGAGCAATTGAATTTCGACATATCTGCTGAACTCCGAAAAGATTAACGGATTTCATATCGGCCAGAGCCTAGAGATGATTCAGGGTTTCCGAATTAAAAAAAGACGAAAGATAGTGGTACTATCATATAGAAGGTAAACAAATATCATAAATACAAGAAAAATTGAACCAAATTTCAGCATGCTGACAAACATCAGAGCAATGCCCATACCTTGATAGAAGCATTAGCTGCAATGCTACAAATTCCACCAAATATGTAATTCCGTTTAACACTAGCAACAAAAGGCGCCATTTCTTCATCCCTACGCGTTATCTATGGGACATAACAGTGCAACAGACTTTTAATAGTTTAATTTCAGTGGACAAGATTTAAAGTAGTAAAAAAATTAAACAAACCTACGGAATTGCTCGACTCATCTCCTTGGTCAACTAACAGCTTCCTGAGGTATTTAACTTTGGATGGTTTAATTTTTCCCAAACATCTATGCTACAACCAATAATATATCTAGTATATCTTGTTCATGCAGAGTTTTCTTCATGGGAGGTAAAAACTTTGGCACAAAGATGCACCTGCTTAATATGATGACACTAACCTGTGCAGTCAATGAAATAATAAAATCATCAGGCTCCTCGGCATCCTGGTCCTCCAAGTAATCCCTGCTTGTCATTTCCTGTTCAAACGTATTTTCAAAGTAAATTTAAAAGATACATCCAAGTTCTTATTGTGCACAGAAACAGTGTTTATCAAACCTGCATATGGAAAATTGTCTCCAACTGCATCTCCACTCGCAGAACCTTCAGGCAGTCAACAGCCAGTTTCCTATAATCATCTGCGAATGATAATAGATTCTTGCCATTCTCTTCTATTTGATTCAGCGCTCTTAAAGTTGTTTGCCCAAGACTAAAAGCACACACAAAATATTTGTATTTAAAAGATATTAGAAGTGACACAAAATATTTAGAAGGAAAAAGTGTCTAGTTTGGCACGAAATACTTTCACAAGTAAAGAGTTCAGATTAGGAAGTTGAAATTGAGTGTTTAAAATAGTACAAGAGGACAAAAGTTGCATTTGACCAACGAATCTTTGGTGCATCACACAGAAACTAACAAAAATGTCATCAGGGAAAATTTTAGGTATAACCAGATTAGCTTACCTTTCAATCGAGTCAGCAACATATTCCAATGAATCACTCAGAGAAGCTAACAAAATAAGCTTGTTATCATCACGAATCAGATTTTCCTGTCGGCAATGAAAAGGAATAATGTATCCAGGGCACAACTATTTAATCAATTCATAGCCTCACAAAAAATAATTTCTGAGAAGAACTAAGCAGCCAAAAAACAGGGACCCATAAAACACTACTGTTTAAGGATAAGAAAATTAGCTCGTGAAGAGACGTAAGATTGATCAATGAGACATATGCACACCTGTTTGATAGGTCGCAGATTCAATAGTAATTCACTCAGTTCTAATTCAATTTCAACAGATTCAGGATCTGCCACATTGTTTGGCATGTTCGACTGAACAAGTAGATTTGGTAAACATGAGCTAGCTGGATCAAGTCGCATCAATTTCTCAATATCATGTCTACCTATTAGCATGTAACTCTGCTTTTCAAGAACAGCCTGCAACATTGCCATGCCAAAAAGAATGGTTGATATATGATATTTGGAATTCCCTTCAATAGAAATTTAATTCACAGTAATGTCCAGAAAAATATATATCATTTCAGAGAAATTTTATGAATCAATCTATGCAATTATTTTAGCACAAAAATAAATCCACAAAAAAAGTGATGCTCAATGAAATCGACAAAGATAATACTTTTCACTAATACTTCAAGATACCAGAAGCAATCGTCAATATATGCATATTATACAACTTAATACTTTGGCACCCAATCCTTGTGAAATGAAAAAAAAAAAAGAGTGACATATTAATCGTGTCGATTATGAAAATTCATCAATTCCAGAATGGAACAAAGGAACCTACAAAATACAAACTAAAAATGAAACTAAATGAAACCCTACGTGCACACTGTATTTGAAACAACTTTCAGTATAATAGCATTTAATCTTTAGACAATGTTGAAATATAAATGAGGAAGAAAAGTGGGCTTGTCGCCTTGTCCCACATGGAAGAAATAAGAAGAGAAAGTGTATATACGTGGAAATGTGTGGGTCGAGAAGCCAATTGGTTTTGTATAAGTTGGTACCCACACAGTTCCACAAATTACACTTTGGTCCTTTAAGGTTCAATAATGGAGCGACAACTCCAATACCTACGGAAATCCATGTAGATCCAAATTGACAACTATATCAATGTATTCAGTGCATAAACATGAGGTCTGGGAAATAAAAGTAACTAAATGAAACAGATAATGGCAGAACTCAGAAGCAAACAAAACATTAACTAGTCTAAATAAAGTGGGAAATAGAAAAGAATTTCATGCCTCCATATATGAAGTCCTGCATCTCTCATATGTTCTCTCTAGAAATGTTTGCACATACTTCACAAGATCTCGAGCAAATTTAGGCATTGCTTGAGCCCAACCAAGCACCTAACAATGATAGTTGTACATGAGAAACCTCAGAACACAAAATGGATGTAAGAATTTTTGATAGCGAACATTTAAAAAAAAAATCTGATAGAAGTGTTTCTACATATCCTAAGTTGAATAAAAGCCAGGCAGAATAAAAAAAAATAAAACAATTGTACCTCTTTTGCTAAGAAATCAATAGCCAAAAGCCCCTGCAAGACAGGTCGACCCTTCTCAATTGATGGGGTATAAACACCAACAGTGTGTGACCTTGGACGAAATGCAGCTGGACCTGTAAATGTACTCCAACAAATTAGAAACTGTGTTAAAGAAGGGCAGATTAAACATCCTATTTGGAATTACAATTTTCTTTTGAGTACCTGCTTGACTAATTTGTATATTCCGCTATAACAGAATTTGCAAGAAAAGGATTTTTAGTTTTCAGTTCCAAATTCATGAGGGTATAATTGATGAAAAAAAGCCATTTTTAATGCTACCAAGCTAACTTATATCAACAATTGCAATGCAGATTCTTTCAATTGGTCATGCAATATTGATTGATCCATTTATAGTTCCTTAGCAATGCAACGACTCAGGTGTCTCAAACATGCGATGTATACGTCTTCAAAATTACAAAGATTTCATGCTAAATATATTACAATTTCACGATAGACAATAACTAAAATGAAATTTGCATTTAGTGATTCTTGGAATAGTGATTCTTGGAAGACTATCAATAGAATATAATTAGAAAACCACGACACAAAATTAGTATATAGAACTTGCTTGATATAGCTTGCTGCACGCTCTTTCGGTAGTCCACAAACATAGTTGGCAAAACGTGGTCCTTTACGAAGTTCTCCACGAAAGCTAGCAATCCATCATTCCTGATCAACCAGAAAAAAATCCACAAAATGAATTGATCAAAAGAGTGAAAAAGCACGGAGATTAAAGAGAAGACTAAGTTTTTGTATTCATCAATGATATGTGATCACATCCTAACAACTTACAGTCAAATAGAAAGAGCAAACAATTCAAACCACAGCAGTTGAAATAAAATCAAGGAAAGAAAATCCGAACAGGATGCATGATATTTTGGGGGCATACATTTACATCTTAATGTTAGAGAATGTGCTACACAAATGGAGTATACGACCTGACCAGTGTCCTAATTACACTGCAAACCGACTGACCTTTCAATAAACTACACTACACCTATAACGAGAAATTTCAAAACTTACCCAAGTTGTGAATACTTCTTAGGCAGCATCAATGCAACCTTATCTGTAAACTGCAGATAAACTGCTTCAGAAATCCCGAGCAAAAAGGGAACAACAGGTCATATGTTTTATACATGAGAATATGAATCTGATGCATTATTAAACCTGAAGAACAGGCCGATATATAGATGCAGCTAGATAAATGCCTTGCTCGGGCAAGACGGTGGCAGATCCATATCCTTCCTGCAACACATTTGGCCCTCTCCTATTCCATCCTGGACGAATCAAATCAACACCTACATCGCAACAATTGTTCCATAAACAGAATTAAATTGAAATCCCATGGAGAAAGGACGGTCTTAAGTACATAAATTATATGAATGAAACCATATTTTCGAAGCAATAACAGAGTATACCCTGGTTAGGAATAGATATAGTAGCATCTGTGAAGCGAAAAGCAAATGTAAGACCATCTTCTGACCCATTCCTGTAACCCACCAAAATACAAGGTTACTAGATATTGCCAAAAATTCAGTCGTGCTTAAATTCCAACATTATTTGCATTTTTTTCTCTGTTTCATTTTTTGCAAAACAAAACAGAGACAAACACGAGGAGAGATAAAATAACAAAACCATATGGCACAATTTTATGCCATAAAAGCTCAATTTCCTCACTTTTTATCTTTGGAAGGGGTCTTGCTTGCAAGTCTAGCAGTCTGCACAGCTGCATCTGCAGAAGCAGCTTCTGGAGTTGCTCGGAGAATTTCACATATGAGTTGCTGGCATTCACTCTTTGGCACATATACAGATATGTATATATAAGAAATAACAAATCAGTAAAAGTTTGCAAAGGCCATCTGTTACAAAACTTGATATCTAATAACCATCAACCTGCAAAACTGTTAAGGAAAAGCCGATGTTGTAACCTCCGGTAACTTGAGAAGCTTCTGAGTCAGGGTTCCAGTTATCCACTGCGCTTGATCTTGGAATGTGGAGGTCAGTATTCTGAACAGATTTAGACTCTAGTAGCTCTCCAACGACAACGTGACTCTCTAAACCATCATAAAGTGCAAAGAAAAAAATTATGTAATCAAAACCTGGTAAAATTAAAGGCTTTATTTTGGGTGATTTGATCTGGAGTGACCAAAAAGCAGACACAAAACCCTTTGCTCCAGCTATTTGTGGGAATGACTGCTATTGGGTCAATCCATAGTTGTCAAAGGCGATAAGAGCACTAAAGCGTCAAACTAGTTTTGGGCTTAAGCACAAGGCCCAAAGCGCGCGCTTCATGACTTTAAAAGATAAAAGATATAACAAAATTGATAAACAAACAATATAATTCAACATAATTAATATAAGATTATTCAAATCAATATTCGTAAATAAAATATGAAAGCAAACAAAAAATAATATGAAATTCTCAAAATCAATATCTATAAATTATTAAATACGAAATAAAAAGTACTAAATACTTAATGTACACTAAAATAATATATTAATCTAGCTCTATGTCATCATCAACCAAATCATCCTCTTCATCATTCAAATCAATGCCTTCATCAAGTTCTTCCTCATCATAATTAAAATTATATTCTTCTTCTTCATCTCTAATAATGAGTGGAAGGTTGTTACTTTTAGTTTGAAAAAGGTAATCTTTTGTTTGTAGCACTATATTTAGGAACACTAGATGTGGTTTCAACAATAATTTTTCCTTTAAGCTTAGACAATATAGTCAAAGTTGAGCTTTTTTAGTGCTTTAGGGCTTTGGGCTTGTGAGCCTTTTCTGCTGAAGCGCGAGCTTCATATACATTACAAGCTTTTTATGGCAAAAAGCCCCAAACCTCGAACTTTAGAGCTTCTGAGCTTTTTTGACAACTATGGATCAATCTTAACACACATCCAAACCTCTCCCCCTCAAACAGTGAAATGCAGCTCAGTTCCTTACCAAATATCCGAACGACAGAGTCTAAAATTGAATCGAGAAGCTCCCTTGCTGCAGCTTGCGCTCTTCCAGTGGGAGACATTGCAGGTGAGACAGGACTTGCTGCCAATAACGCCCCTGTCAGAGATATCCCATTCTGGTGCTTCTGCTTTGGAAGCTGATAACTTTCTAACTGTCTTTTCACAAAATGAGGTCCCGTGGCAGCAGACTGGGGAGCCTGACCAATGCCAGACCTTGATGAGTTGACAAGTTCAGCATGGTTTTTTATCTTTGAAGTGATAATTTCATGAACGGTCGGACGCAACCGTTGGCTGGCAGATGTAAGAACCAACAGTCATTAAACATTAATAAATTACAACCAGATTAAGGTATAAATGCGCAATTACGTCACTGCTAGTTCACAATTCATAGCAGGCATTAAGGCTTAAAATATCTCATGAAATGAAATAGCTGATATAAGCCCAGGAAAAAACCAAAACAAAATTTTGAAATTAGTCTTTTATCCATGCACCTCATGCATGTCATTTCTTGAGAAAAATTCTAAATATGTAATTTTAGTATCAACTTATCCAAGACACTAAGTTTTTTTTTTTATTTCACAAGGTCATCATCACATAACAGACATCTCATCTTTTACATTGTGTAGTCATCAAATTTGGTTACAGTCAATATGAGACTTAATGCTCGTAGAGCCTGATAGATGGTCAACTTCAAAATCAATTTCATACCGCAATTTTTCTATGATAAAAGTTACTCAATGGTGGCAACATAAGGTAAATATAGAAGATTTAAATGGCCACGAACAAAGATATAATTTCATCATCAATGACAGATCTACACACAACGAAGAACAGGTAAAAAAATAACAAACATATAACATTACAATGTCTGTAAACATTGCACATCTTGTAACAAAGATGAGACTAAAACGGAACATCTGAATAAGATTAATGTATTATTGGCCAAACTCTAGAATTAAACATACTGCTTTAGATTGAATGGAGACACTTTTTGTCCAGTTAGATTACTTCTCGAATATAAGTAAGATAACTAACCATATTATTGCACCTGCAGCTGCCACTTTTCCTAATATGCATAAGCATTCAACCATGGTCTGCAGATACTTAACATGAAGAGGAGCATCACTCTTCTTGATTGTTTCCTAAATCCATAAAGTGGGAAACAACCAAGAGGAAGATTTAGTTAGAGAATTTGTATGGAAAAAGAAGATGTAATTAATCTGAATCCTGAGTTCTCACAATAAACTCATCCGGTGTGGAGCCTGAAAGCCAACTTGGTAATTGATGAGACATGATTTTCACATCCTTCCCATCACCATTGGCCCTTGCTAATGCATGGCCATCAGAGGTTGCATCATCAGGAAGTTCCAGGGAACCATCCTCATCATGGCCATCATATGAAGACCTAAGGAGAAAACAGGCAAAGAGATAGCAATAAAAATAGTAAGAAAAACTTGAACAAAGCCCAAACTATAAATGTTAAAAATTTGAATGCTTTCACAGTCATAGATTTTATTCAAGAACTATCACTCCATCAGGAACTAGTTTACAAGAAGGTGTTTTATATGCAACTGAAAAGAAAAAGGGAATTAAAACTGCCTAAGAATTCACAAGAGTATTATGGGTTTTTAATAATAATAAAGGGGGCAGAAGAAAGAGAATGCCCATGTCATAGACGTAAAGAACCTTCCCAACCCTAATAAACCATGAAATTCACAATATTAAAGGATAAAGATAAGGCCACGTTGATGGCTTAACATTTCAAGGATACATCATAACACTATGAAATATCAAATGTTCAGCAGAAGGAAGGAATTAAACAAACAACAGCTCCTATGAACCGATTTCGTTCAGTCATGAAAAACAAAAACTACCAAGTTCTTTAACACAGGTAAATCAAAAAGTTAAACAGAAGAAACTTCACTGCAGAACATTAAGGACCATACCCTCCATCAACAAATCCATGTTTGTCCCCTTTCATTAGCCTGGTTCTTCGAGAAAGAGACTGTGAATTACTCATTGTCAATGCAATTGCATTGGTGCTTGGCAATTCATCATCTCTTTCGTGCATGCTTGAGGCAACTGAGCTACAAATACAATAAAAGATCTTTCTTAAACAACAAGATTGGGTATGAATGAACAGGCAAACAAAGTAACATCTTGCAATAAGTCAATAATTAGTATTGACATGAACAAAAAAATGTAGCTTTCATGAAATAAACAAAAATGTGACAACGAGAAATTTTCTTTAAGACACCATGCCTTTTTCCTTGATCATACAGAATATAATTGAGAGGTAACTGCATGATTTCATAAACTGCGCAGTGTTCAAAGAAGCATTACTTCAAGAAGAAAATTATTAAGGTAAAATTTTAACAAAAATAGGCTCATGCTGCAAAAAAAATGGCAAAAGAACTGGAAGCATCACTTGGACATTCTTTTCACCTGTATTCTCCTTTATTATAAAGATGTGCATGCAGATCCTCCAGAACTTTATAAAATAAAACCCCTCGTAACTTTGTGAGTTCAGATCGAACATCTTGAAGAGCCCCAACCTGACGCATTGATTAAAATAAATAACTATAAGATTGTCCTGAATATTGATAAAAGCTTTTGTTCCACGTCCTAAAAGATGGCAGAACATCTATTTGAAGTCCGGAAACCTACGGTTTGAAGACCTTCTCGTTCAAGCATCAATGATGACTGGACATGCAACTGAACTGCTGCATAATACTGCTTTTCAGATACGAGTTTCTCAATACGTGTTGGAACCTGTGCCACCACAAAATGTGCTATTGTAATTTTTTGACATGTTTTGAGTTTTGTGACATGCAACTATTTCCTATAATACTTAGTAGTTAGTAATGATTTTTAGAAAGTCTATACTTCAAGTTACACGTTGAAATAGATTCTGAAGCATGCATTTATGTGATCAATAGTAGATCCACATTGCATGACAACCAACTCAAAAAGAGAGGAAGCAGATTTAATGAATAAGTTCCCCTCCTGCATATTATAAAGAGCAAATTATCATTTACAAATGTCAAAGTTCAATAATTATTCAGTTTTCCTTATAAGACACCATATCATTTGGGACACTGAGTGATAAAGGGAAATACGGAATACTTAATTCTATCATACCTTAGCAATGCCTTCAATTTGATCTAGAAGGGAGATTATGTGCCGTAGAGTAACAGAACGATACCACAACTGGTGCAACTGTTTATTCCGAACGCCAAGACGCTTCTTTGCTTCTGATAAATCAACCTTCAGTGTTGAGATGCTTCCGGCAGATTCACTGAATAACCGCAAAATCTAATGAAAGAAAATAATATTAAGCTTTTCAAGAAAATAAAGTATATATTGCCATCACAAAAAAAAGGATCCCAAAATGCAGGCATTCATCTAGCAAAGAAGCTAAACAATATATTTCTTTTGCCAATCAAGTTCATCAGCAGATAAAGACAGTTGGAAATACAAAATCATCTAATATCCAGTGATTAGTGCCATATGCTCCATCATAACATTACTTTGATACCACATATGAAGGAAACACCAACTTGTAAGTGTATAAAAGGCGTTGATCAAGTCAAACAAAAAGAAAAAAATGATGACACCTGAGAATAATTTTGAATTGCTTTGTTAAAGCCACCATGATAAGCATGTACCACTTCGTCCACGACCTCCTCAACCACATCACTTTGTTCCTTCAGAAACTGCACTTCTCCTTGGCGGTCTTTGGATGTTAAAATGTGGACAACATGAGGTAATGAATCAAAACGAGCTGCAGCCCAACTCTCATCTATTCTAGAAAGCTCGTCCCTCAAGTACTGCATTTATGACAGGAGCATTCAAGCGAAAATGAGACGAGTAAAATCCAACACAGAAAGAAAATATATTCAAACAGTTCATAGAAATTATCCATGCTTCAACTTCATCTAATGAACAATAAAAGGATCATAAACTCTCCATATCGAAGGAAGGTTATATAACGATTATAGAATACGAATAAGATGAGATACCAATAAGAAGCAACACGGTTATTGACACCAAAATATAATTGATAGTACGTAAACACATGAAGAATTCAGTAACGTTTCATAAAATTGAAACCCTTAAAAGCTGACAGACCGCTTTATCAGGAGGAACAGGCAATCCATCGAATATCCCCATCTTCACTTACAATGCATAATACCTGCTCACAATCACAAACTCAAATCTTAATCAAATCAAATACGTCAACTCAAACCAATTTGACCATCTACAACACGAAATCAACCAACATGTCATGCTCCAAATCGTAAATTGCATTTATTTCAAATAAAAACAAAAATCACCAATTTGACGGAATTGATTTTGTTGAACGAGTCCCTTTTGGATTGTGTGTAAACCAAATCGCCACCTTGAAGTAGACCTGTGTTGTGGTGAAGAGAAGCTTTGAGATTATGCAATGGAGTTAAAAAGTGGAGAGAGAGGGGTTTGAGTTGGGTTGGTTTTTGAAATGGTTGCGAAGATTGGTTTTGAGGAGTAATAGTATTACTTTAAGAAGGTTCGGATGTTTGGTTTACCGGGTTGGGATTGGTTTTAAAACGGTTTGGGTTTTGTAAAGTTAAAACACATGTGTACATGTATGCTGACGTGGTAGGTTACGTGGAATATTTACCCTAATTTAACGCGTCCTTTTGTTTCAGAAAAGTAAAGCATGGCAAATTTGACGGAGTCAGAAAAGGTTTAATGATGTAGTTCCCGATCACATCCTGACAACTTCAAATTCTCCGGTCAGATCCCTAATTTAGCCACATTTTTTTTATAATTATACCATATACTCCATTTTATTTTTTTATTGTATAAAATATGTCTTCTTTATATTGTGAATTTATTTTTTTGTTGTTTTGGACTTTTATTTGCATTTTTAGAAAAATTATATAAATGACATCTTTTTAAAGTGGATCTATATATATGTCATCACAAAATTTGAATTACAAAAAGTGTCATCCTTGAAATTAAAATAGCTCACCAATCTGTTTTACTTTGAAAAAAAAAATTACCTAAATTAAAGCACAAATTAAGGAGTACAATTACATTTGAAATTAAAGACTTTGAAATTTAAAAATAAACAACCTAAACATAAAAAAAAGGGCTGAAATTTTGTTTAAAACAGCAGAAAAAATTGAGAAACAGAAATTCATTCCCCACATATTCGTGAATAAAAAAAACCTTGAATAATTACTCAATCGTCACTATTTAATGAGCAAGAACACCAGTAAAAACCCCGAAATTCATTCTCTTTGCACAGAAGGTCCAAGGAACAGCAACTTTGGGGTACAAAAATAAAGGTGAGTTTTTAAAAATTTCTTCTACGTGTTCTTTTTAAAAAGAAATTGAGTGTGTCATTATTTCTAATGTTGTTTTAAAATGAGTTCAAAAAATTTTTTCATCTTGTTTAGCCAAAATTTACTGATTAATGATGCTCAAACAAAATATTGTTAGTATAAAAAAAAAGATGAAGGATTCAATCAAACACATTATATTTTTTATTTTTTATATTATGATTGCATTAAATTCTTGATGAATACTTTTTATTTTTGAACTGGTTTAAAATGAATGTTGACAACAAAAAACACATTATATGAATACATAAAAAATATTTTTAAAATATTTTTACTGTTATTAATTTCTTGTAAAATAATTAGAGATTAAAAAAACATACGGACACATTTTATATAACTCTAACAAAGAATACAAATAGATACATTTTTCTAGAATTATTGACGGAATGGAACAATTCGAGGTATTGATACAATAATAACTACATATTTGTTCGAATCGCATTATAGATGTTAAAACATCCTATACTTATTAACTATTACTCATGTAATTACTGTTTATCTATTTATACTTTTCAGAATAATTTAAATCTTTTTCTATATCAACATAATTTATTACGAATCATATATCATACATATATTATATTAGAATACAACCTAGCCTAAAGCTCGGTATAGAACATAGGTCATGGTAGTGTAATACGTCCCATGGGCGTGGCCCCATATTATACTATCATGTCCTGCTCAGATGCAATACAAAACTCATGTTTTTCAGGCATGGTTCATATACATCTACTGTATCCTTGTATATCAATACATATCGATATGGAATAAATCACATTTCTAAATAATAATCATATCATAAATGCATACATATGTATTTAGCCTATGTAAAGCTTTTGAACCTATATAAAGGATTCAATTTGTAGAGAGAGGAAATGCTGAGGAGCGGCAGCTAACCCATTTGCTGGCATATCACTGCGATCTTTCATTTACCACCTATTCCTGAAACAAAAATTGCAGTTGCGTGAGTTGCAGGCTC
>CANYCX011124828.1:0-11224 GCA_948193385.1 Breynia disticha f. nivosa | reverse complement strand
GATGTTATATCCTACCTTATGTATTTTGGCATGGTTGTATTGCGAAAGGATTTATTATACGTTCTGTTTTTTGTAAAATAAAATGATTTGATCTATGTATAAATATATGTTGTTGAATGAGTTTGAGAAGTTGAAACCTTCCTTCAATGAATGGTATTTCTATTTTCTTTATTTTTAGTTAAACTTTGATTTCCAGAGTTTAAGTATTGTCTGTAGGAGGGGAGTTATACGTAGATAACATTTAAATTTCGGGGGTCACAATAAGAATAACTAATGAAGTTGATATACTCATATTCAAGCAATAGGATTCATTTATACTGAAAACAGTCAAATTTTTGTATGCTGTGAATAGTGCTATGAATAGTGTCAAACGGGTTGGTAAACGGTTTGGCCAAACCGTTCGACCATTCTAGAATGTCTAAAAATTGAAACGGTTGGCAAACGGGATGTCCAGGCCGTTCCCAAAATCGTTTTGGTCTTCTGAAATTAGCATTTTTCACCCCAAACACTTAAACATTTATACCAAACCAATTCTTAACTTCATAAACAATATTTTGCCAAACAAACACATATTTTAACCCTTCAATCATGATACAAACATAAGACATTCCACTTCATATACATTCTTGAATTAAAACAACCACAAAACTCATTTCATCTTCCAATCTAACATCATACACAATTCAAATTATCACAATTCACATTCTAGTCAATAATCAACCTCAATTCTAGAATTTGGCACAAATCAAATCATAACATAATTCTTCATAGGAAAATTATAACTTCCAAGAAAAACCAACATAAGATACAACCATTCACCATTTCATACCAACAATCATAATAAAACAACCTTAACCTTCAAATCATCATATTAAGGATATCACAATCCAAAATGGCATAAATGAGTGAATGCTAATACACTTTCCCACATGATTATTCATTTTTCTCAATCTTTTCAATTTCACCCGCACTTGGCCTTAAATTTTGACGTTTGCAAACAGACCTTATTGACCGGGAGTATAGTGCTTATAAAGTACTATGGTCCATAGATTTTAGACCCTTATTTGGCCTTAATGACGCCCTCACTTAGCCTTTGGCACACTCATACGCACCTAAGTGTTTCCGAGATTTTTACCATTTGTGCCCCGGTGTAGCATTTGTCAGATACTACCCCCTAAAATACACTCACAAGAGCCATAACCACTCCTTCAATATATATATGCTCTCAAGAGCCACATTATAATCAAATGTTCCCTATGAGCCCAAAAATGCATGCATGATATGTGAATCATGACATAATACAATCATGCATGTTCATGCCATGCTATCACAAAATGTGGAATTCAACCACTACCATTTCAATCAATTCTTAGCATGGCCACCAAAACATCAATATATATATTCTAGCCATACTTTACATCCAACAATATTCCACCAAAATCAATATCAACATAATTCTCATAAATTTTCAATAATCAAATATAACATATGAACATAAACATATGATCAAAATTTCCAACCAAACACATATTAATAATTTATCACTCTCAAATCTTGCAAACAATCAAAATAACACATTATCATACAAGGTTATATTTAACCATACCAAATTAAACACACAACCGCAAATCAACATATCCAACAATAATGATTTATATTTAAAGTCAGATCAAACAAGTTTAGGAAATGGTTGTATTCATGTTGCTTACTTTTCATGTTTCAAGATTTTATTCTAAATCATAGATCAATCATCAATCAACAACAAAATCATGCTTCACTTCAAGCATGTTCATCATAAGCAAATGATCATTCATGTAAATCAAAACATAGTAACTTAACCATCAAGAAAACATAATCATTCATCATATAATTACAATATATGATCAAATTACTCATTTTTAAACAAATGATTATTTCTCATGCAAGAACATACAATTTTAAGGATAAGTTGCGCTCATGTTACTTACTTTGCAAAACACTTAGATCCTCAATCTCGTCACTTTGCAGGGCCTCTTTCTCTAGAAAATTTTGAGTTCCTAAATAGAGATTTAATATCACTACCAGATAGTAGACATGTTAAGCTTTTTAACAATTTATCATTTGCTCAAATTGGAGATAAATTAAGAGAGTCATGAAGATTGGAAAATTTGTGTTTTCATAGAAACGGGGTTGAAAGAGAAAGGTTAAAACTTACCTTGTTCTAAGTCAAGATGAAGCTTTGGAATCTTTCTTGACGCAGAATTTTGTGAATGTTTCATTGAAAGTGAGAGAATTCTGGTCAGTGGAGTGTATAAAGAATAAAAGAATGGACTATTTTGTAGTAGGCGTGATGGTGGAAAGGAAAAAGATGAGAAAAATAGAATATTAGCAGGTGTAAAGATAATGAGATGATGGTAGGTGTTTAATGAGTGGAAGACACAACGAATAAGAGAGATTTTGTATTCATTAGTTGATTTGGTCCACATAATTCAAAATTCTCATATTTTTGCATCCAGAACAACTTGAATGGTTTACACAGCCCGTTCTCCAGGCCGTTCCACAATATTAACCAAGTCCGTAACATCGAACGGTTTGGAGAACAGTTTGGGAAAACCATTTGGCAGACTGTTCTATCTCATATACAAGTAAGAAATGTCAACGGTTTGGAGAACGGTTTGAGTAAACTGTTTCCCATCCCGTTCTAACTTGACTGCCTGCCAAATTATTTTATTTTATCACTTTATAAATTTGTAAACATTTATAACTCTTCCCACTTGGTCAATTCTCTCCTAAATAAAAAATGGAAATTTTTTTTTCGTATTTTCTGTGTATTTTATTCGTATTTTACTTTAATATTTTATCAAAATATGAAATTTTACGAAAATTTCGGGCGTTACACCATATGAATTTAAAATATAAAATGCCACAATAGAATTAATGTTTACAGCTAAATAAGTTATACAAGAAAAGAAATTCATTTGACCTCATTTCAAATATAACTCATGCAAAAATACATGTATGCACTACAATAGTCTCTTTGCCAAGTGGGGAAACTGCTCACAATTTAACTTCAGTGCACGGCCACATTGGTTCACCGATTCCTTGGGCATCAGTCGGTAAGAGCATAAGTGTCCTCTTCAATCCATGCCAATATTGAATATGGAAGACATAAAATGCAAATGAGTTTTGACACTCAATAAGCAACACTACCGAAATGGACATCTTCCCTTGGCATTTATACATTTACAAAAAAAATCTCGAAAACTATGCAGTATAGCTTATCATTCAAGTTACCTTTTAAACATTCAAACAATTAAACACATTGGTCCTTTGATCAATCAAGTTCTTTTATGCATCCCACACAATGTGAACATAGCATCAATCATTTCTCCAATAATAATGAACTAGTGTACAACCCACAACAAACACATAGCATGCATATTCTACATGAAACTCATGCCAAGCATCCACACCAATACATTTTCGACATTAAGTCGTCCTTCCCAAACGTATGGCATACATCTACTTTACATATAATCAAGTTGCATATGATCTAGCCACACATCCAATAGCATAAAAAATCATTATTCATTCATACTTAACATAATCTCATACTACCTCAAACTTAATCAATTTCATTTAATCGCAATTTAGGCATTTTCACCGACAAAATTCCAATTCATAAAACACCCATTTCACGCCAATGATTCACAAATGAATTGAACTCTCAAAACATCAAGACATATTTAAAACCTTACACATATGATCATGGAAATTAACTTAATTCAATCATACATCAAACTCGTGATCTATGTCACAATTCGCAGTAACACATTCAAAAAAACCACCCAAACCACAATTAACTAACAATCACATACGTATGTTCATAGCATAAGTTCAATAAGAACACATCATATTCAATATGATAAATGTGAATGCATATGATATAATGCATTCCTCAACATGATCATACCCGGGATCCCATTTAGACTTAACTCTATGTCATTACTTGGCCTTACACATGACGCTTGCAAACGGGTCTCATTGGCCGGGAGTATGTGGTTATATAACTGGATATCCAGACTTATGTAAAGGTTCAGTACCGCCAACCCATCTTCTGTCTAGTGGGACTCTAGTTAAACCCATGCCCAGGAAGGTTGTTGATATATCCTCAAAGGTCGTGATTCCCGACAAGTGATATACCCTTGAACGGCCTTACTTGGCCAGGCACGCTCGAATACTTTCAAAAGTACTAAGACGTCCACGGTGCCCCGGTATAGCACATATCAAGTACTATCCGATAAATATGACACCCTTAATTGGCTAAGCACGCTCGAATACTTTGAAAAGTATTGAGACTTCCATGGTGCCCCGGTATAGCACATATCAAGTACGATCCATTAAATTATGCTCCCAATACTTCATTTTCTTTCGCTCTCAAGAGCCGTCATTTTAGTTAAATGCTCCCCATGAGCCCAATATGCATAAATGTCATATGCACAAACCATATTACCAAATCATGCACTCACAGACCAATCATGCTATGCTTCACAAGCAATTGTTGATTCTCACCATCAACCAATTTAAATCAATCCATATTCAATAAGCATAGCCAACAATCATGCCACAGCATAGCAAATTCAAACTCACCTCAACCATATCATGCTATACATTTAAATAACAGCATTCATATGAGTATAGACATTTCGTGCCTTCACTCACAATCACACTCAAACTTTCATAAGAACATCAAGTTCAAAATAAATCAAAAAATCTAACTCACAACCATATCATAAATTTAAGTATAAATCAAGAAAATAGCATTTGAACATCAATGAACACACATGAACACATATGAACACAAATGAACATGAATGAACACAAATGAACACTTCTGGACATATTTAGACACATTTAGACACATTTTGTATGTTGTGAATAGTGCCAAATGGTTTGGCAAATCGGCTGGCCCAAAACGTTTGGCAAACTGTTTGACCATTCTGGAATGTCTTGAAATTGAAACAGTTTGGGGAACCAGCTGCCCAGGTTGTTCCTCTAATTTTTGTGTGCCTAATTCACAATTTAACAACAAATATAGTCACTACTAGATAATAGACATGTTAAGCTTTCTAACGAGTCATCATTTGCTCGATTTGGAGCTAAAATGAGTGAGTTATGGGGTTTCGAAATTAGGGTTCATGAGAAAAACGGGAATGGAAGGAATTAGAGGATCTTACCGTGATTCAATCAGAGAATCGACTTTCAAAACTTGTTTGGTTGTAGAATTTTAGTGGAGTTGGCTGGAGAAACTGAGACTTTTGGTGGAGGTTTGATGGTGGAGAGGGTTTTTGGTGAAGGAGAAGGAACAAGAAGAGGAATATCGTATGGTGGTGGGGAAATAAGGAGGAGGGCTATGTTTTTAAGATTATTTAGTGGGCTTGGGTCCACTTTGCTTCGTAATCTCTTTTTAAGTCGTCCCACCGATAAATTCCGACTTCAAAATTCTCGAAGGTTATAATGGTTCCCAATTTTTCCTAAATGCCCAGTTAAATAAATCTCAACCTTTCTTACTTAAATAATCTCTTAAAATAAATCGTGAAAAATTCTCCCTCATTTTCCACGTATTTTATTTAAATTGTTAAATAAATTGGAAATTTTAGGGTGTTACAATCATTCATTTGTTTATAACAATTATGATATGATATCTTGAGTTATCTTACATTTGTTATGTTCATTTTGATTTTAGTCTTATTGGCCAAATGCCTTACATGTATTTTGATCATGAATACGCAGGTTTGATACTTGGCAACTTTAGATTTTGATCTTGACTTACGTATGTGCCGGGAATAAATTCAATTTCGAGATTATTTTAATGTAAAATTTGAATTTGAAATTATTTTCCTTAGATTATGTGCATAATCTATGTCAACTTATGTCTGTGATATCATGTGTGATCCCTTAATTATTTTGATTACTTTGACTAACTTGTTTAGAGAAAAATTGAGGAGTCATATAACTAAGGGGAATATCAATATAAAACAAAGTCGAGCTAGCTCCTCGATGCATCAATAGTGAGCACCACAGTGTCCATAAATATAGCCAACAGATATTTCAAGCTCAGGATTGCTCCCTGACATGTCAAGGGAAAACATCACAATATCCATAAATATAGCCCAACAATATTTTAAGGTTGGGCTTGCTTCTTGACACATTAAGGGTGAGCATCATAATATCCACAAATGTATCCCACTAATATGTCAAGGTCAAGATTGCTCCCCGACACGTCAAAGGTGAGCATTACAATATCCACAAATATAACCCATCCATATGTCAAGGTCGGGCTTGATCCATAAAAGATAAAGACAAACATCACAATATCCAAAAATACAGTCCACCATATGTCAAGGACAAACTCGCTCCCCGACACGTCAAGCGAAAGCATCACTTTCTTTCTTATCTAACATTTAATCTCTCGCATGCGTATATGTTCACTAATGCCAATATGACATATGGAATGCTCAACCAAAAATAAAGTCATTATCTTACCATAATCATCATATCATGATTTTCATGCAAATAATACATCATAAACAAAAAAAATGTACAAAGGAAAATCACCACAAGGCACTAATCACCCACAACTCATCCATAAACACACACAATTTAGTTTCATGCATTTCATCATCATAATCTTTCAAATAAATCATTCACTTGCATTCACATAGAGTGTTAGCAAGCTATTTTTGGTGTAGGCCTAAGCCCAAGCAATGTTTATAGATTACATTCATAGCTAAGAATTTTCATTCTATATTTATATTATTTTTATGCATAAAGATTGATAGAATTCCATGATTGAGTATCTTAATGTTTAAATTGACATGTGTAATGCATATGTATGTAGGACATTGAAGCAAAATTTCTTTCTAAATATCCCTAATCTATCACTATTATGGGAATAGTATGTGAATTAAGGCTATCATGCGTTTTCTAAATTATTGGGTTTCATCCTACAAAGCAAAAAGACATGGGATGTTGGTTAGAAATCATTGATATATGTCTAGGGAATGGTATTTGGATTAGATTCACTAATGAGAATGCTACATGATCCGGGTCAAAAATAGTTCTCATGTGAAAGTCTTACATCAGAGTTCCTAGGCCAAAAATCTCTATGAAATTCTAGATGAATTTTTATATACTTTGACATATGCCTAACATTCCCATAATAGGGTGACAAATATCGACATGATTAGGTATACATTGGTTCATATAAGTGAATGAATTACCAACTCTCGAGGTGATAGAAAATGTCATCGACCACTTGATGAGTGAATTGGAAAGAGTGTGACCATGCCCAGATGAAATAATGAGCTTTATTATTTATATGAACGAGTTCAGTGACACTGGAATATCAAGAAAAGGAATTGTCTTAATTAGGATGACTATTTCATGCCTTATGTAATTCTATCATTTAAGATAAAAGATTATGTAAGATTATACTAGGTCAAAATGGATGTCATAAGATATTCATTTAATTTGGGATGGCATAGAATTTTTCTAGAGTTTGTTGATCACCTTTAGGAACTAATTATTCCTACTGGTGAAATTAAATGGATCTATAGGATCACACACGAAGACTAAGTCTAAAAATGGTAAAATCGGTATTTTCATTTTGGATGTACGTTTAGGTCATTTTAAGGACAAATATATGAGGCTTTAATATGTGTAAATTGGAGTAAATGAAGTCCCAAAAATGATGACAAATTCAATCTTCCCATTAAGTTTTAATTATGTATTAATCAAGCACTTAAAATGTGGGTTGTAAGAGTTAGAGTGGGATTATGACTAGGTCACATTTATGACAAGTTTTGTCGTAAAAAAATTGACCATGTAGGAGATAATAGAATCATAGTTCTATAGTACAATTGTGACGCTATTTTTTTACAAAGTTCAGTTTGAATAACTACGAGGTTGATCACTATTTTTTTTATTAAAACACAAGGGTTGTAAGGGAGATCAAATGAAAACATAGTTTTTCCAAAACATGAAGCCGTGGAAATCATTTAGTATGACAACTGTATAAAAATCCATCTATACTAAAGTATGTATGGATACACAAATATACACACAACCAAAATAGCTAGGAGCCCGACCTTCAGTACCGCATCGCTAGCCTTACTGATCACATAGTCCCGTCCCTAGTACCTATCACTCTGCACATAAATCAACAGTAAACACGGGTGAGTATACAAAGTATACTCTGTAAGTGATCCCCTAGTGTTATTAAAGCCGGACTGCAGGGGAGTCCTCGACCATCCTGGCCTATCCTCCCTAATGGCTCACCATAGCCATGCCACAAAAAGTTATGTACATGTTTTATTCCATCATTTCATGTGTTTATTTGCTAAAGAATTCATCCTAAATCATTAGGACCCTATTGGTTATTCTTAGAACATTATTCGGGAAGAAATTAAGCATTTGGGAATAATTAACGTATGTTAAATGTCCAACTAACGTACATTATGCTTTCCCCCATTTCTAGAATGCGGTTAACTTATGTTAACATCTAATTAATGTTGGTTTACTTAATTAACGTACGTTAATTCCTGGGATAATGTACGTTAAATCAACACAGCACCAATCTGTCCCAATTTTGAGTCATTTCTCATACAAACACCATTCATACAACCCTTAAGCATACCAACAACCTTCCAATCACTCATACTACTCTCTTATACACACAAATAATCTCAATTAACCATTAATCACATGATTAACAACCTCAATTAAGATCAAAGAAACCAATCATAAACATCAATTTACACCTCTTTGATTCTTTTCTTAATTCAATATCATTATAAATTTTACAAATACTTATGCTCATACATTTACATCATTATCCAAATCTCAACACAATTTAATCGTATACACCATGTCATTTAACTCAGGATCATATTCTAACATCCTTCACATTCAAACCTATCTTTATATAAATCATACACATTCTATGAAGCAAAATCAAGCCATGTCATTTTACATTCAACCACTATAACATATGTCACTTTCTTTTAAGAACATAAACTTCACATCGCCATCAATCCAAGTAAACAACATCAAATCACACAGCATATACAATTGCACATAAAACATTTAACACATTCTCATTCATCCAGCTCATTCAAGAGCACATAGCATTCAATCACAAGTCATTGAGTCATGTTTCACAACGAGACATAATCATACAATATTAACACAATCCACATCACTAATCAAATAACATTGGCTCAATTGCAAGTCAATCTCATATCATAACCTTCACGCATTCATTTACAAACAATCAACAACATGTATGCAAAATGAATGCAAGTGCAATGCTAATGCATTGTCCACACAAATATGTACCCTATGGTCATCGAGCTCTCGCTCGAAATCAAATCATCGGGACTGGCCTGGAATTAATTCACATTTGGGCTAACCCCTCAACTTTCTTACCATTGGGCTAATCCCCCATTAAATCACAATCCATTGGGCATTGCCCGGCATCGAGCTTTCGCTCGGCATAAACATAACACAAAGAGTCATGCTCTTATGTTCTCAAACATTTGGGATAATCCCCCATTTCATCAAATGTGAGCCATATGCTCCCTTTTTCTCAATGCATGAGCATACACGTGCCCATGTTAACACAATATAATATGTATGAATGCAAATCCATGCATTTCATCTCAATTTTCCTCAAAACATGTGCACATGAATGTTCCACAATTTAATGCATATCACACATTAAACAAAAAATTCATATGGGCAACTTGTGGCAAAGTCATCACATATCTCAATAGGAACATTCGTAACATACACAGGACTGCTCAACATAATTCACTATATCATCAACTCATATTGTGCCAACTTGTGGCCAGATCATTCATAACATATCATATCGCAAACAAACTTTCATAGGTCACATCATATTGTATTCATAATACATATACACCCATACCATATGAATTTCATCATAAGCTTCATACTTATGATCATACCACTTGTCCATAAAGAAAACATATATTCACAAGTCATAAAGCCTTTCACACAACTAACATTATCATTCGTATCATCATTTTGCATTCTTAGAACCCTTAAGTTTGATCGTTTAGCATTCTCAATTATCAAAGAGTACGTTCATCCATACTCATCACAAACGTTGCCAACATCCTAACCAATCATAACCCAACATAGACATAAAACCATTTACTTTAGTAAGCATCCACTTTAATATCATTCACTTATAAGTTTCTTAAATCACATTTCATATAATTTCCACCAAAGAAACATTATTCATACAATAATCAATCATTCATATTCAAAACACAACAAATAAGCATTCAAAACACTTACCTAGCGTTCCTGCGGACTCGATTCGGCGAAAATCCCCGATTTGGGTTCCGTTTGCCGAAACCTACACACATTATAACACATTTCATATGAAAATCAACATTCTATACTTATTTTTCCATTCATCTAACCAATTCCTCCAAATCCCAAAATTTTTTCATAAACCCTAATTCCTTGAATCTCATCAAATGTTAAGTTTTTGGGTAAATGGTTTATGGAATCGTAACTTACATTGAAAACCCATCGAAACCCTAACAAATGTACATATTTCCGACCGCATTTCAGTCTTGAATCAAGGATTCTTACCTCTACCCATTTTTCCTTTTCCTTAGAATGAAGAGGGATCGATCGGAGGCTAGAATTGCTGTTAATCAGATGTTGTTGTGATGTTTATTGGTAAGTTTGACGGTTGGGAAGGCTTAGGAATGGTGTCTCATGGTTGAGAGAAAGTTTAGAGGGATTGAGAGTGTTTTTTGGCTCGGTTTTGGCTATTCTCGTCCTTTTAATGACCTGTCCAAACCCCCGATAACGTATGTTTACTTTAAAATTAACATAAGTTAACAAAATGAAATTTTTAGGAAAAGTTATATGAATAACATACGTTATTAACAGAATTAACGTGCGTTATTCCCTTTAGACAGAAGGTAACGTGTTTGTAAGGGCGAATGACATACGTTATTTGCATACCAACAGCATTACTTAGCATTTTCTGACCTCATTTGATTCCTAACATGCATATACTTATACATACATGCTTATAACTTAAAATTAACATTATATCAACTTAATTTACATCAATTAAAATTGAATTAAACCTTATTCAACAACCAAACATAATACCATAACACACTTAATTCAT
>CANYCX011124742.1:0-16332 GCA_948193385.1 Breynia disticha f. nivosa | reverse complement strand
ACTAATGTTCTACTTTCGTGATACATTAAATTAAGCAAGGCCATTGTTCACATAGGCATATCATTGAACACATTAGTACCAAAGGGTATATTTCTATCCAATTGAACACTAACATTATTTGATTAGCCTTCCTATCCCTCGACTTTCACAATTCCGGGATATGATTACTAAAATTGAATGATAAGATATAGTTGTGACCAATTGTTCTAAACTAGCATTTGATTAATTCAAGAACAAACATAAAATCCTAGCCTGTCACTACTATGGATTAATTGCATGCTTCTTAATTAATAACGTTGCTCTTTCTATCATCGTAACAATAGGTACATTCAAGTAAATCAATCACAACATACCCAGACTATCATTCATCCATAAGTTCAATCAAATAATCAACATTCGCACAAAAGATATGTCATTTAATTCAAAGCTTCAACAGCATACAAGAAAACCAAGAAATAAAACTATTTACATCATAGGAATATCCCAACTAAATGTCTAGCCTAACATGGCTAGACCTTAAAACAAAACAAAAGAAGAAGAAGAAGACATGACCTTCAAGGAAGATAGGAAAAACCTCCCAAACTTCTCCCCTCCACTCTCCAGAAAAATGCCAGCCAAAAAGTCCTCCCACTCTCCCATCTTTCTTCCTTTTAAAAACAAATGTAGTGCCCTTTTTTTCCTAGAAAGTATGGGACATGAAGTATATTCCTTGTGTCCAGTTAGTTGTGTTCTTTTGTCCCCTTGAAATTTCTCTTTTGCCCTCACTTTAACCTTTATTTTAAGGACATTTTGATCTATTTCTACTGAATCATTGATGAGTCTCGATCGAGATTGGGTGAGTCTCGATCGAGACTCACATTCTGTCCAAGCCAAATGTTCACTCGGATCGAGTCTCGATCGAGACTTGGCAAGTCTTAAACGATACTTGCCTTCTGATCAACAAGTTCCTTCATTCTGCTCGAGTCTCGATCGAGGTTGATCAAGTCTTGATCGAGACTGATCAAGTCTCGATCAAGACTTGTATCCTATTCGAGCAACTTCTTGCATTGTTGCCAAGTCTCGATCGAGATTTTGAGAGTCTCGATCGAGACAGGGTTTCTTCTGGACATGTTTTTGCCAACTTTGCTTCACTCTTCATAACTTGTCATGATAAAATTATGCCCCTAATCAAAGCTCGTACTTATGAATTATGCTTCCAAAACGGTCTCACTCGATTTCCATCAAAACACAACCAATTCTTCATGTTCTTCAATCAAAACCTAGATAAAACCAAAACAACTATAAGCTTATAAAAAGCATTGGTTTATCTACTAAAATGACATGAAAATCAACTAAAATAACTAGAATAAGATGTGCATATTTAGTCATATCAGATATCAATCTCAATGTCAGAAAATGAATGTAACACAATGAATGTTCAATACATTCATATCTCATAACTTCAATCAAGTATGCTCAATAAGCAATCCAATGCTTTCCATAATCAACAAGCATCATATGCTTAAAATCAAAATAACATCAACTATAAATCAACATGATGTTAAAAGAGCATACTTTCACAATTTATAACTCAAATGAATAATCAAGCATATAAGCACATCATCAATAACAACATCACTCCCAAAACATGCTCACATCATTATATTAAATTAATAACTACCATTTAAGCATCAATTGTTCATAAAAAAAACATTTACATGAGCATGAATAGTTAAGTACAATTTAATAAGTATAAAGTACTTATAATTACGCAATCATACATGTTTAACTTAATCGTTAGTTCAAACAATCATATGTACATGCTTAGTAAGTGTAAGAACACTTTCCTCAACTATTTTATGAAGTCTGTGTCAGGCTCAACTTTGATCCAATTGTCGTACAGATCCTCTTGTACGAAATTAATCACATAAATGGTGTTAATTATTCATATTTTCTCTAATTATATACTTAGCATCACCATAACAGCATCCTAACTTCATTTCTAAACATTTCAGTAACCTTTCCAATAACCTGTGCTAAGCATATATACATATATATGCTTAGGAAGCTTACCTAGAATTTATTTCCACTAGTTTTTAAGCAATAAAAGATGTTTTTCCTTATTCTTTCACCTTCTTCAGCTGATCTAGGGTTTCTCCTACTAGCTTGCTCGAGTTTGCTCTGTTTTACAAATGAAAAACGACTGAAACAGTAGCATATATTCAGACCTTTAGGCACGGCCTGAGGCATGTCCCGTTCCCAGGTCACGTTGATTTGTTTTTTCTCATTTTAATTTTTAAAAATTTTTGGAAAACATGGTAAACAAGATGAGCACGAGGGCGTGCTGACTTGGCACTAGGGCGTGCTCAAGTTCTGTTCTGCATTATTTTCCAATTTTCTATCTAATTCAATTATGTTTTAAAATATTTTTCATATATATAATTTCAAACAATTTCTAGAGTGTTACAATTCTGCCCCACTTAGAAAATTTCATCTTTGAAATTTAAAATGAATCAAATTGCAAGCAACGTTTAGTATGGCACATTTTTAAACTTATATACCATACTTCAAAACTCCCATTATACAGCAAAATAGTTGTATAATAGGACCCATAATAAGAAAACATACTCGTAATCTATACAATAACCAAAAAAACTCATCTCATCTTTAATCAAAGCTTAATCCTTCAGAATCAAGATCAAATCAAGTTAAGTACTTTACTTAAGTTGTAATCATAACACAACTTATAAATCAAATCAATAAATCATAGCATCCAATATCAATATCCTGAATCAGAACATACCACAATGCTCTGATGTAGAGTTTGGAAACAAATATAGATACTGATGCCTCATATTCGATTCAACCTCCCAAGTAGCTTCTTTTGGTGAATGACAACTCCATTTCACCAAAACCATAGGAATTTCTCAAATCTACAATCTTCTCATCTGTCGGTCTAAAATCTCGATCGACACCTCCTCATAAGTCATCTCCTCAGATATCTCTAACTCTGGAGCACTCAACATATGACTAGGATCAGATCGGTACCGTCTCAACATCGAAACATGAAATACATCATGTAATCGGGAAAAATCTACTGGTAACCTCAATCTATATGCCAGTGGTCCCATTCTCTCAATAATCTCATACGGTCTGATGTAAATAGGACTCAACATGCCACGTCTCACAAATCGAATAACAACTCCCCAGGGTGAAACAAGCAAGAAAACCTGATCTCCAACTGCATACTCTGTCTCTCGATGATGTGAGTCATAATAACTCTTTTGACGATCCTGAGCCGTTCGCATACATTTTTTAACAACATTAATCTTCTCAAGAGTTTACTGAACCAACTCTGGTCCCTCACTCTATCGTAAATCCTCAATATCCTATTACGCTACACATTTGCACCGCCTCCCGTATAATACCTCATATGGTGCCATCCTAATACTACAATGATAGCTATTATTATATGCAAAATCAACCAAAGGCAAATAATTGTCCCAATTACCTCCAAACTGTAAAAAATAGGCCCGTAACTTGTCCTACACTGTCTGAATCGTCCTCTCAGACTGGCCATCCGTCTGCGGATGGAAAGCTGTACTAAACCTTAATCGCGTACCCATCGCATCCTATAAACTCTGCCAGAATCGCGATGTGAACCTATGATAATAATAGCTAAGGAACACCATGTAACCTGACAATCTCAACAACATACAAAATAGCAAGCTTATTGAACGTATCATCCTGTTGGATAACTAAAAAGTGAGCTGATTTTGTCAGTCTGTCAACTATTACCCAAATTGCATTGTGACGTCTAAATGTCCCTGGTGAGCCTATAATGAAATCCATGGTGATCTTCTCCCATTTTCACTATGGCATCTCAAGTGGTCTCAGTTTTCTGGCTGGTGCTTGATGTTTTGCCTCAATCTGCTGACATGGTACACATCTCATAATAAACTCAGCTTGATATGAGGAAGTTGTATTGCCAGGATGAACTGATAAAGGTGAAGAATGAGCCTCTATTGTCAGCTCGTTCTTGACCTCTAAAATATCTGGAACACACAATCTATCTCGATAGTACAATACACCATTATCATTAAGTAGGTGTAAAGTAGGTACCTTTCCTCGCTACACTTTCTTCTTTATCTGTATTAAATGCTCATCCTCAATCTGATGCGATGCAATCAATTCCCTCATATGAGGTTGAACTCTAATGTTGGCTAACATCTGATCCTGAATAAAATCCAACTACACTCGTAATTCTCCCAAAGCAAACAAAGACTTCACCCTATGTGTAACGGAATCATCATCCTCTTTCTCCTTTTCACTCAGAGTATCAGTAACCACATTTACCTTCATAGGATGAGACTCTATAGTACAGTCATAATCCTTCAACAACTTTATCCAACATTGCTGCCTAAGGTTTTGCTCTCCCTATGTCATAATATGTTTGCGACTTATGATCAATGAAAATTTCAAAAGTCTCAGCATATAGATAATGTCGCCAAACCTTAAGAGCATGAATATTTGCAACAAACTCCAAATCGTGTGTCGAATAATTAACTTCATATGGTCTCAATTGACGTAAAGTTTAGGCAATCACTCTATCATGCCGCATCAGTACTCCACCTAGCCCAGCTCTAAAAGCATCTGTATACACAACAAAACCACCTTCCTAACTCGATTACATAAGAACCAGAGCTTCCACTAACTTTTCCTTTAACTCTCAAAAACTTTCTTCACACTTATCATTCCAAATAAACAGAGCATTTTTTTCAACAAAGAAGTCATTTGTCTAGCTATCCTAAAAAAAATCCTTGATAAATCTCTGATAATAACCCTCCAGACCTAGAAAACTCAGTCCACCAGGCACATTCTTTAGAGCTTCCCACTCCTGAACTGGTTGTATTTTACTAGGATTAGGTTTCACTCCTTCTACTGAGATTACATGTCATAGAAAGATAACCTCAGACATCCAGAACTCGTATTTACTGAATTTAGCATATAGCTCTTTTCCTTTCAGCAAATCTAACACAATAGAAAGATATCTTTGATGATTCTCTCTATCTCTCGAATACACCAACACATATGAATTACCACAACCATAAACTAATATAAATAAGGCCAAAATACCTTATTCATTAAAGCCATAAATACTGTTGTGCATTCCTCAACCCAAATGGCATCACAGTGAACTCAAAATGCCCTTATCGAGTCCTAACGTTGTTTTTGCAATCAAACCCTCCTCAACTCTCAACTACCAATAACACGATCTCAGATCAATTTTTAAAAACATTGTAGCTCCTCGCTGTTGATCAATCAAATCATTAATCTATGGCAACAGATACTTATTCTTTATTATCACCTTATTTAGCGAACGACTGTCGATGTATAATTGCATACTACCATATTTTATCCTTACAAACAATATTGGTGCTCCCTATGGTGATATTCTCGGTCGTATGAATCCTTTCTCTAACAGCTCCTTTAGCTTTTGTTTCAACTCTTGTAACTCAACAACTACCATCCTGTATGGTGTAATAAATACTAGAGCTGCTCCAAGAATAGTCTCAATCCTAAAGAATGCCTCTTGTTGTCGTGACAATGCTAGTAATTCATCAGGGAATACCTCAAGATACTCACAAACTATCTCCACATCTCACACCTCTAACTTAGGTTGATTCAGATCGATTACTAAAGCAAAATAAGAATCACACCCCTTTCGAATTAACTTCACAGCTAAAATTACCAAAATCTAACAAGAAGGAATAACCTTCCTCTCACCAACTAATAACACTCATCTCTCCCCGCCAACCTCAATCACAACTTCCTTCAAATAGCAGTCAACTATAGCCTGATTTCTAGATAACCAATCCATCCCCGAAATAATCCAAAACTTGTCTAGTATCAAAACAATCAACTCAGCTAGATAAGTCAACTCGCCAATCTCCAGCTCACAATGCCACATAATATGTCTAACTATCACTGTACCTCCCGCTGGGATCGAAACAACAACTGTATAACCCAAACGTTCTATACTTCCACCGATATGGTCTACCATTGACTCACTCACAAAAGAATATGTAGAACCAAGATCAATCAGCACTAAGGTAGTATATGTAAAAATAAAAATAGTACCAATGATCACGTTTGGATCCTCTGTAGCCTCATCTTTGGTCATAGCAAAACCTCAAGCTGGTGGTGCTAATCCTAACTATGTTGCTGCCCCCTAGATCCATCAGCTCCACCTGACCCAACTGCTCCACCTATGGAGGCTGCTCCTCCCCTAGAGGTAGACCCTAAACCCCGTCCACCTCTACCTCTACCACTACCTATCGAGGCTATAGTACGAGCATCACGCACACTGCTCTTCCTAGACCCAACTATACCCTGAGGCTCCTTACATGCTGGACAGTCTCTAGAAAAATAGCCCGGCTGTTGATAATTATAACACAATAATCTCGTATCCATATCGGTATAGGTACCTATACCTCACCCTAATAAGTAGGAAGTCTGGTGGAATAACTCCACCAACCCGCTGCTACGCCTCTAGACTGTCGACCACCCCCACCTTCACCTTTGGAACCTCTTATATCTGACTCTAACATCCTCTAACTGAACTAGACCAAAAACTTTTTATCGCTTTCCTTCTCGTTTACCCTCCTCACCTAATAACTCCTCTACCCATATAGCTGTCTCAAGCAAATTCTCATAGGTAGGTTGCTTCATAGAAATTCTGGTACGAATGTTGAATCTTAAACCCTGCTCAAATATATCTCTCCTATACTGATCAGTCGATATACTTCTTAACAAACTTTCTCAAGAAATCATCCCAACTCAATATTGGAGGATCATTCTGAATATTTGGAATTAATTCTCACCAATCCCAGTGTTCATTCTCTAACAGAGATGTCGTATACCTCAATTTTTGCTTTGTATGCCTCTGATGGATCTGTCGTGCCCTCAAAAGTCTTTGCTCTTTGCATTATAACCTCTCTGAAATTCTTATCAATATTAAGAGTTTACTTAATCGCTGCAACTATGGGATCCCACATAATTTTCTGCATCATCTCCCATAATGGAACATATGCAGGATCGTACGGAGGTATATGCATAGTAAGTTGTGCTGGCTCCTCAGGAGGTGCTGGGGCTGACCCCTGTCCCTCAATTGACTCTTTTGACTCAGCAGTGTGATCATACGATACACCGTTAATAGGCTCCACCTATTATGAAAACAATAAGTTCAAATTCATTTAGCTTCCAAAACATTATGCACAAAACAATTTTCTCACAGTCCGCAGAGAATTTCATCCCTGCTCTGATACCACTAAATGTGTAACTCAATTTTTAAATTGATTTATCCAATTAATTTAATTCTTTCTTTAAAAACAATATAATTTAAAATATATATAGAGGAGAGAGAAAATAAAATGTTCATAATAGATAAAACTTGGCCCAATATATATAAAAGCAAAATTTCAACAACGGAAGCAAATTTTAGGTTTGAAATCGTTCAAAACCCAAATATATGAACATTTACATAAATATACAGATATGTACAAAAACTAAAATGGAAGAACTCAAAAATGGACTTCAACCTCTAACAATATCACTCTGAAAATATGATCACTGAAACTCTGGTACATAAACAGCTATCTGCGTCCTGCACATCATTTAAATACTTCTCCAACTTTCTATTTAATGATCCATTTGCATTCCATTACATTAGCACCTTACGGTTGATTAATTAAGTCCCAAATTTGATTATCATAAATTGATTGCATTTCAAATTTCTGGCATCTTATCGGTTTTTTTATTTTGGACTTGCAATAGCCTCTTAGTAAGAAGTAGGTTCATCATGATCAACCATCATGAAAGCATAGTCATAATTTATAATGAACTCATACCTTTTAGGTTTCTAACATATACTACTAAATCTTATAGGTAATTTTATATGGGCTTTTGATATACAAATTCTTGTACAGTTAAGTCCATCTCCGAATCATCCTCTATAGGAATTTGTGCATCTATATCCTTTTACACAACCTCTAGTACATTGCTCGTACCGTTTCCTTTAGGAATGAATTCTTTCATTAGAAACATAGCAGTTCGAACAAAAAACACGTTGTTCTCGTAAAATTGTAAAAATTGTATCCTTTTGTCTCTTTATACTACCCACAAATAAGCTATTATCTATCTTGGATGAAAGCTTATCTGATGTTAACCTCTTAACATGTACTTTGCATCCCCATATTCTAAAAAGGACAGAATTGGTTTTTACCCAGTCCATATCTCATTAGTGTCTTTTTGCTACTTTATGTTAGTGTCAGCTCTAGCCCAATCCATTGTTTGTAACTTTTATTGTTTGATTAATAAAATTATGAGGCATTATTTTGTCATATCATGTATTGACCTGTGGTATATGTTTGATAAAATATTGAAGAATGTTGATTAAGCACTTGAGGTGTCAAGGTTGAGGACCTTGATAGTAGAACATGGAAGATATGAGATTAACATTCTAAATGTCCCTAGTCACTTGTTTTTATGGGAATATAAATGAATTAAGAATAGTATGTACTTTGTAGATGATCATGTTCTACGGGTCATAGATATTTGGGATATCTAACAAAGTGCATAGGTATAATGTAGAGCATTATTCTTGGAGAGCAATCACTATTTGCAATGACAGATATTACCCTTAGACTGAAAATCAGTATGTCTCTTGTTATGAATTTTAATATACTTTGACATACGCCTAACTTGGCCATAAATAGTTGACAAGTATAGGTATGATTGGGTATGCTACGAATCATAAGTACGAGCAGGAGTGAAGTAAAGGCATTGACCCTCTCTATGAGAGATGATAGCACTGGCCGCTTGATAGACAAGATTGGGAAGAGTCTGGCCGCACCCGAATAAAATGATTAAGTCATTTATTCGAACTTATTAATTTTTTCATAGAGAACAAGAAAAGTGATAAAGCACAAAATAAGGGTGTTAGCGACATGCCTTATGCTAATCAAGATGTCAAAGGTCAAGGGATTTATTTGAATTGTAGTAGGGTTGTTGACACTGCTCGTCAGCTATTTAATTTAGGGTGATCATAGTGTCTTACTAGAGACTACCTATGATTTATGAGTTATTAAACTCATTACCTTTATTAAATAGTCCTACAGATCGCACATGGATGTCAGAAAACCTAAAAGGGTATTTTCGATTTTTCACCTTAGGTCAAAATTCGGCTATTGGGCCTGATTGGGCATTTGGGCCATTTTTGGTAATTGGGCCTAATATGGATGAGAAATAATATTTATTACATGATTTTAAGACAAAGATTATTTATTAAATATGATGCCTTAAGTGGAAAATATATAAGAAATAAGAAAGAGAAAATTTAGGACCTTTGTCTTAAATTAAGACAACATTATTGTAGCATAAGTTAAAAGATAAATTCTTTTAATTATCCATAATGAGGGTCACGGCCAAGTGGTTGATTTTTAAAGAGATTTTAATTTGAATTAAACACTTACGAAGTCCTAAAGGGATTAGGATTGCTAAGAGTTTTAATTTTTCGAATCACTGGTCTTTGAAAGCACCACTTAACCCTAATTCTCTACACCGGAGAGAGAAATACACGCCCCACTCTAAACACAAACATTGCCATGAGGTTTCACCTAAAGAATAGAGTGATTGGGGTTTTTCTTAGACGAGAGAAGTGAGATTTAGGGCTGATAATTAGTGGTGATCAACGTACACCTCATTCCTCACAAGAAATCTCATCCGATTTTGACAAAATAGGTGAATTGCTAATACTATAGTTCTAGTACACGTTTCTGACTAATCTATGTGTTATTGATGTAGAGGAATCACGTTTGGGATTCATTCTTGGTGTCAAAAAGGTCACTTCTGTGCATTCTAAAGTGGTAGATACTTGGTGATTGCCCTAAACCATTCGGCCAAGCAATAAAGTTGTAAAGGTATGTTCTTTTTTCATAAAGATTGAATCTTTATATCAACTAGTTGTAAACCAATAGCATGTGGCATGTTTTTAGTTGATTTTATGTCGATCCTTGTCTGTTCTTGTGTGGTTTTAATGTTTTATTCCGCTGTCAATGACTCTAATACACGTAGGAACCCAACAGTGGTATCAGAAACCCAACAGTGGTATCAGAGTGGTCATTTAATCACTTAATGCAAGTTTTAGTCAATCAGTAACAAGTTTTTGGTTAAAACGTGGGCTGGTTTGATTAGGACAGTTAAGCACTGAATAGAAAAGTAGGTTTTGATCCTAATTAATTTAAAATATTGCTGGTCAAGTATTAGTATATTTAGATTTTCATAAAATACAAAACTAGGTACATAATTGGATACTTAATGACTATTTGGACATAGTTTTACATCAATTATGCCTAAAATCAATTTTATGAAATTTTAGGTTGTTCATGTACTGTAGTATTTACTGTTCATAATTTATTTTGGCATTAAAATTAATAAATTCCTGAACTAGGTGCTTTATAGAAAGATTTAATGAACTTGTGGGCTAGTTTAAGTCTTAGGAATCTAAAATGTTCTAAACAGAATTTTATGAAATTTTAAGGACCAAAATGTAATTTGAAGTGGAAATTTCATGCTTCAAATTTTTTGTATGTGTGTATTAATTTTTTAATTAAATGGCATCATATAGTTTACACTTATATTTTATGTGTAAAATTGTAAAAGAGGAATTGAGTCGTACTAATTTTTGGCACAAAAATTGTATGGTGTTGGTCTTGTGGGCTTGAGATATTCATTCCATGAATAATTTTGGGCTTGGCCCAAACCCATCACTGGGTTAACTCAAGGAGTCCAAAGGCCCGATTTCTCTTAACGGCTTGGCTTAAAAACTTAAAATTGGATTTGCCATGTTTTAGGGTTGCATTGCATCTTGTTTGAGCATGTGGGCCTTGGGCCCAGTTGGGTTTTAGAAAAACGTGTATATAAATGTATGTTTACGCATGGTGCATTAATGGCCTGGTTTATTGGGTTGTAAATGCATAAGCCTATTTATTTATTTATTGGGTTTGTAAAAGCATAAGCCTATTTTCTTAAACTAGGTTTAGAATAGACTTAGTATAGAAAAGGAAGCCCAACAAAGAATGAGGCAGTCCAGACGTGGAGGCTCAACACGTAAGGGAGTCCAGACATGGAGGCCTAACATGGAAGGATGGAGAGCCCATTGGAGATGTTCTTGAAGCCCGAAGGATATACTATGTAATAGTATAGGCCTATTTCTAGGTTATTGGCCCATGATTGCACGTTTACTTTTCTACACTTAGTCTTGCATGCTAGGTTAACGTTGATGAATGTGTGAATCCTATATCGAATGTTGAATTCGCGTTTGCCATGCTAAGCCATCGAATCAAACAACAACTTAATCCCGAATATATTAAGTCAAGCAAATTGCCTCCCTAGATAACGACCCGTCAAGGCATCGAACATCGAAGCGTGAGCCATGCCAAAGCTAGGCACGTTAGATTTTCTTTCTGATGTGGGGCTAAGATCAATGTCCTTTATGGCGCCATGTTATAGTGGGGGTAGATTGGTGTTATGGTTAGCATGTTAATGGTAGGTTTGGACTTAACGTGGGTTTGTGACGATTCTTCGGCCCTAGGCAATTAATGGGAAGTGCCCCAGAACAAAAGTGCTAGTCCCATTAGAAACCGAGAGTCATCTTTGCGGAAAAGGATGATTGGATCTCGGTCTCATGAAACGTGTCACTAACAAATGGATTATTTAAAGGGATATTAATTCGTTGTTGAGTGGGAGATCTTTTGTCTAAAAGACCTCATAACTGACCTTGTTTAGTTTTTCTTTTGTAGAAAATGAATGATAACTCGTTTAACTCGAATATTTCCCTGCGCTCAATCCTTAAAAAGGATACGATGAAGGGTAGGAAAGGAAAGACCAAAACAAACCCAAAGCATATGCTGGAGGAGGAACCTCAAAAAAAGCCTAGGGAGATTTTCCAATCCACTTCATGGAAAGACAAAGAAGGAAAAACCAAGAAAGTCCATAAGCCCATGTTGGAGGTCCAACCTCAACAAAACCTAGGATGGTTTTTTAGCCTATTCTTTTGGACGTTTGCTACCATTGCCAAATGAGCGTGCATTGGAAGAAAAATTGTCCAATATTTTTAGGAAGGAAGAAGGATGTTGTGAGAACATCTTACTTTATAGAGATAAATCTCTCCATTTTGACATCATGGGTGTTAGATACCGGAAATGGATCTCACATTTGTTGCAATGTGAAAGGACTACGAAATAGGAGAGTGCTATCGAAGGGAGAGGTTGATCTCTGAGTCAGAAATGGAGAAAGAGTGGCTGCCATAGAGATTGGAGACTATACTTTATGATGCCCTCAGGGCTAGAAATAAAGTTCAAGGACTGTTACTATGTACCTGCAATGAGTAAGAACATCGTTTCAGTTTCATCCTTGGACAATGACGGTTTTAATTTTGTTATTGAAAATAACAATATGATTATTCGTCATGGAAATGTTTATTATGGAAAGGGATTCCTTAATAACGGTTTATACGTCATAGATTTATCAAGTCGTGAGGATGTTTATAACGTAGAGAATAAGAAAGCTAAGTCCAATTAACTTAATCTTTCTTACTTCTATCATTGTCATTTAGGACATGTAAGTAAGAAACGCTTGCAAAGACTCCATAAAGATGGAGTTCTTGGGTCTTTTGATTGGAAATCATTAGACACCTGCAAATCGTGCATTCGTGGGAAAACAACAAAGAATCCTTTCAACATGAAAGGTGAGAGAACTAGTGGACTTCTAGACCTAATACATTTCGATGTATGTGGACCATTAAGTACACAAGCCAGAGATGGTTATAGCTACTTCATCACGTTCATTGATGATTATAGTCGTTATGGTTATATCTATCTAATGAAGCATAAATCATAAACCTTCGAGAGGTTTAAGGATTTTAAGAATGAAGTAGAAAACCAGTTAGGTAGACTTATCATAGCTATTCAATCTGATCAAGGTGGCGAGTCTATGATCCTAGAGTTTGACCATTATCTGCAAATTATGGTATAGTACCATAACTCACACCTTTGGGAACACCTCAATGGAATGCTATGTTCGAGAGGAGGAACCAAACCCTGTTAGACATGGTTAGGTCGGTGATGAGTCAAATTGGTCTCCCGATATCATTTTGGGGTTATGCGCTAGAGACTGTGGCTTTTCTGCTGAACATGTCTCTTATTAAAGCAGCCGAAAAGACACTATATGGGATATGAACTGGGTGAAAACCCAACTTGTCTTTTCTAAGGATCTGGGGATGTGAAGCCCATGTTAAAAGGTTAACATCAAATAAGCTTTCATCCAAGACAGATAAATGCTTGTTTATGGGGTATCCTAAAGAGACAAAAGGACACTATTTTTACAATCCTAGCAAGAACAAAGTGTTTTTTGCTCAAACTACTGTGTTTCTAGAAAAATAATTCATTCTTAAAGGAAACAGTAGGAGTGTTGTACAAGTCAAAGTTGTACAAAAGGAGGTAGATGCACAAATTCCTGAATAAGATAGGAAGAGATGGACTCAAATCCACAAGAAGTTGTGGAATAAGAGCCCATTACATAAGTATCTAGAAGATCAGGTAGGGTACGTCAGGAACTCGATAGGTACGGGTTCATTGTGACTGACAAACAGGATATCACGATCGTTGATCATGATGAACCTGCTTCTTACCACGAGGCCTTGGAAAGTCCTAATTTGGAGAAATGGCATTAGGCCATGAAATCCGAGATGCAAGTAATATACGATAATCAAGTTTGGGACTTGATTGATCCACCAAAAGGTGCTAAGGTAATTGAATGCAAATGGATTTTTGAAAGAGAAGGAGAGAGGTATCTTCAAAGGTAGGCTAATGGTGAAAGGTTTCAAACAAGTTCATGGTATCGACTATGATGCAGAATTCTCACCAGTAGCTATGCTCAAATCCATTAGGATATTGTTTGCCATAGCTGCATACTTATACTATGAGATATGGCAAATGGATGTCAAAATGGCTTTCCTAAATGGAAACCTCCTCCAGGATGTTTACATGAAACAACCTGAGGGATTTGTCGATCCAAAATATCCTAATAGGGTGTGCAAGCTTAAGAGGTCCATTTATGGACTTAAGCAAGTGTCCCGAAGTTGGAATTGTAACACCCTCAATTTATCTTTTAATTAAAATTTAAATTAAAAATACGTAGGAAAAATGAGAGTAAATTTTTTGCGGAATGGTTAAAATAATAAATTAGGTGGAAAAACTTTAGGAATTATGAGAGAGTTATGAATTTAGAAAAATTAAACAAAGTTCGGGATTAGTGGAGGACGAGTTAGCAGGAATCTACGAAGTAAACGGGCCAAGCGCAAGATTAACCTTTATATATATATCCATACCTTTTTGTTCTTTTCCTCCACCACATACACGATTCTCTCTCTCCACACTCTTCTTTCATAGCTCAAAATCGTCACCACCATTGCTCTTCATGAAACCTAGTGTTCAGAAGTTCTGAAATCAGTTGGTGATTTAATATTGGTAAGTACTTCTCCTCTCTTTCTTGTGAATCCCATTTTTTCTAAAACCCTATGTTTTCCAACCATATATCTCTTTCATTTGAGCTCCAATTTGAGCAAATGATAGCTCGTTGGAAAGCTTAATATGTATAATATCTTGGAGTAACCATTTTTTGTGTTAAATCGTGTTTTAGGTGCCCAAAATTAACGATAGGAAACACCCCCTTTAGAGTGACGAATTTGGAGTTTTTGTGCCTGACATTTCTTTCGTGTTTTATCACTTTGGTAAGCTTCCTTAGAGTCCATTAAATGAATTTAGAGTATCAATTTCATTGGGTGCTTTATGATGTGAGGGATTGAAGCTAGAGCAGGAAAATGTTTAGGGTTTGGGGGAGGGAATCGAGAGTAAGGATGTTCAAAACATACTAGAGCGTAAGAATCATTGCAGCCGACCTAAATAAACTTAGTGGAACAATTAGAACAATTATGAAGGTTGGTGTAAGTAGGAAAATAATTTAATGTGATAGTTAGGAAGAACATTAACGAGGCTAATAAGAACATTAAAGGTGGAGAGAGAGAAAGTAAAAAAGAAGTGAACTATATAACAGTATACATACGATAATCATTAGTCTTTCATGGTTGCATCGTTACATGCACATGGAATTTATAAGAGTTCAGAATATGTTTAATAAGAAATGTGAATCACAGTGAGGGAGGCTCTTAACCAAGTCGTTAAGCGTTTCCTCCAAGGTTAGCAACATGAATGCAACTTTCCTTGGTTTGTATGTTTTCTTGTAGAAATATGTATGTTTTTTGTGTGATTGTGTTCAAGGAAGTGTGATTATGTGTTGATGTGTCCTATAAAAGTATGTTTGATTTGATGCTAGTTTGATGATTGTGTTGTTTATAGGGGATTGAATTGGATGATGTAGTTTAGAATGTCGGTGTGATACGATAAGTTGTATTCTTATGTTGTTGGCTATGCTAGTATTTGTGTTGAGATTGTTGATGGTTAAAGATTGAGCTACATATGATCATAAAGCATGGCATGATTGGGTTATTTGTGCATCATTTGAGTGGTATAGTTTATGCACATATTATTCATGCATTAAGGCTCATGGGAAGTACATTTAATAAAAGAAAAAGGGCACTTAGTGTGCATAATGAGGGAGTGGTTATGGGCACTTGGTGTGCAATTTACGAGTGCTTAGTGCGTAAAACAAAGGTACGCATAGTATATGAAAAATGCTATACCGGGGCACAGTGGCAAAATACTCGGTGCACAGACGTGTGCACGAGCGTGCCAACAATTATGGGTTTTTATTGTACAAACTCTGGGATCTTAGTGCACAAGATTGTTATGGATCCATATTTATAACCACATACTCCCAGCCAATAAGGCATGTTTGTAAACGTCAGTATTCAAGTGAGGGCATAAATTGAAATTATAACTGGGCTTAGGGTTGATAATGTTCGGGAATGCATAAGTAACATACATTCCATTATTAAGATTGTTGCAATGTACACAGTTATATGTGAATTGATGAAGTTGAACATGGAACGATGAGAAATGAGATTGGTCATATGAGTATGGTATGATGATACTTGTTATATACTTGACTTGAATGATGATTGTTAAGAATGATGAGGAGTGGTGGTTAATGTTATTTATATGTGTACCTTGATTATGTGGAATTTGATATGGAATTGGGTGAAAATATGATATAAAATGATGGGATTGTCTTACTTGAATCTTGCTTGAATGTTGTGGATGGATATGGGAATGA
>CANYCX011123834.1:0-21279 GCA_948193385.1 Breynia disticha f. nivosa | reverse complement strand
AAAAATAAACCAGTACGATATGAAATAAATTATAAAAAAAACAAAAAGAGAGACGGCCGTCCCCTCCGCTTCTTGTTACATCTGGCCATATTTTTCCTCATCTCAACAAACATTTAATTTACATTCTAGTATCAAATCATTTCTTCCATTTTTGTAGTGTTCTCGTAAATGGAAGAGAAGATTTATCATAAAAAAAGGGACACAAATGCATAGTTAGACAAGTGTTCTACTTAAACATTATAAAAAATAATATTTTTCTCTCTCCACCTTTAACATTGTTAGTTTGTGTTTTTTATGTTGATTTAAAAAAATTATTAAATAAAATATAAAATGATTGATTTATCTTTTTAAATAAACTAGCTTCTTAAAATGAAAATGAATTTTGATAATTAATTGAGATAATTATGAGTATTTTAAACAAAATACTTTTACAAAAATTAAATTGATAATTTAAAAAAAAAATATTAAATTAGCAAAATTTAAAGAAGAGAGTAGATATTTACTGTATTTCAAAAAGATTGTCATTGTTCTTTTTATTAAAAATATTAAAAAAAATAAAGCAATTATCACATTTTTCCTTAATTCATCATATTAAAAATAGTATTTTAGATATATGTGAAAACCAAATAAAAAATTATTAAAATAAAAAATTATTAAAATAAAAATATTTTTTTAAAAAAATTATGTAAAAAATAATGAGTAATAATTATTTTAAAACATAAAAAATATTTTATTCTAAAAGTCGTTTTGGGACAGAGGCACTACTAATAAATCTTCACCACATTAATTGGGACTACAATTAGCATGTTACTTTTGCTTAATTCGGACGTTGTCGTTAATTAATACCCCTTTTATTAGCCATTTTGATAACTCCGCATTATTTAATTACTCCAAATCATCTCCTAATTATGAGTTTATTATATTATTATTGGGATGCAATCAAAACATTACTTGTATGATTGATGTAAGTAAAGCTGTTTCATGGAACTATCACAAAACTCTCTTGAGTTTTTTTTTTAATTATGAAACACGAGGTACCCTCATTATTCAGACTAATGCTCGTTTGAGTCGGGTGAAACTATAAGAACGATAAAATTTTCTCAACCAAGTTTTAACGCAGCTGCGTATACATGATTTGAACTCAAAATATTTGATTTAGTTAGAACAACCTCACGGCAGTTAATCTACGCGTTGGTGGTCAACTCTCTCCGTTTTCATGTGCAAATAAAGTAGCTTTCTCAAATCTTCCATTTTGATTGGACGAATTAAAGCCATATAATTCTAACAAAAATAAAGTTTCCAAAGTGGTCACACATTAACATTTGGCAAACCAAAAAAATCCATTAAAATATATACTTTTATATTAAAATCTAAAGTGTAAATTAATATTAACAACATATTTATTGTAACATAAATTAAATTAAATATAGGAATGAATTAAAATAATTAAATAAAAATTATTTTTTAAAATAATAAATATTTTAAGACAAATTAATTTTATAAAATAAATATTATTAAAAAAATAGACAATAATATTTATTAATTCCATTACAGTTACTTAAATTCGATATTGATCTTGCACCACAAAATTCTTTTCCACTTTTCCACTTTCCTCAACAACTCATTAAGAGGGTATGGCACAGAGAAAAAGCAAGTATATAAATTCTGCACCATTTATTTTATTTATTATTTTCAGTTTCTTATAATTTACATTTAAATTCAATCTATATTCTCATCTCAATTATAACAAACTTTAGGGTTAAAGCACACCAAAATAAAGATAATTAAGATATAAAGGACAGAATGATAAGATAGAGTCACACATAAATATGAGAGATAAGCAAGTTATAAGCTTATAAAGTCACAAAAACATGATTAAAATATGGCCGAAGTTTTTTAATTCGATAACACGATTTATAAGTATTCAATTCGATAACACATTTTATGAATATTCAATTAATATTTATGTTATATCCTTTGTTTGTAAGTATAGCGGTAAAAGGGTCAATAGTGCACTGAAAATGCAAGCTTCCATGTGATTCCATAGTGGCATTCGAGAAGTATATATATTTTGACATAATGATTTATCGTTCTTGATTCATGGACTAATTATTTTTCTAAAATTTTATAAAAAAATTAATATTTGTGTTATAAATAATAATATACTACAAACTTGACTCGAATTGTCATCATCAGACGAAACTCAGCTTTTTTATAATTGCCAGGTCACCGTCTCTGTCCCCCATAACAACTCGAGAGAAACCACAAAAGCAAGCACTTGCATGCAAACAGAGAAGTGAACAGACTCATCACAGCTTGCAACTTCTTCTAACAAACTTACCCAAACGCCATCACCACTAACTTCCCATAACTTTAAGTAAGTTACAGTTTTTGTGGGTTTTTAATAATCCTTTATATAACGGATGCATTCACTTCATTTTAATGTGTTACCATTAAAAAAACTTGGAATTTTACTTGTTTAATGTAGTTTTGTTGTGTTCATCTGTTTCTAAATCCTCCAATCCTCGTCCTTTTCTATCTTCCTTCGCTGTAAGTTTTTTTGTTGTTTTCTTTTCACACTGTTCAAGATTTCTTTTTTCATGTTAATTTAATGGCATTAAGTATTAAAATATTGAAGAAAACCTTGTTGGTAGTAATATACTACTCTGATCAATGCACTTATTGAAGGCATTTTATTTCTGGGGACTTCTCTCTCTCACACACTCTCTGCTTTCAACTTTCCCGCTCTCTGCAAAAACAACCACTGCGGGGTATTATTATTGTTTTGTGTTGGCAAAGTTGTTTTTTTTACATTAATTTCTATATTGATAATGACTTGTGTGTTGTGCGTGTTCATCTTTTTCAGCTCATAATTGGTTTTGTTGCATTGTCGTCTCGTTTTCAGCTGAAGAAAAAGAAGCCAAGATATGAATACTAGAGTCCGCACTGCTTTGCAAGCAGTTAAAGCTCCTTTAAATCGCGATAAAGTAGCTTCTTCTTCTCTTTCTTTCATTTTTCTCTTTCAATTTGTTGTTTTTTTTGTGTGTTTATGCAAGAATTGAGATTGTTTTTAGGTGATCGGTTTAGTTTTTGGGGATTGAAATTGGCTTAAATACTAAAATTTTCAATGGCTGTTTTCTTTCTGGATTTTTTTATATGTTTGTTCAAAAGCTGATTGGTTTCTCTTTATAAGTGCGTGGAGATAATGAAATGTTCTTGTTAAATAGAAAAGTTGAGAACTTTAGATCCATAACCTGCATTGGGTTCTTTCACGCATTTCAAGAAAAGAATACACATCTCCTTTTGCTTTTTTTTTCTTGATTAGTTATCTTGCATTCACTTTTTTGCTGCGGTGAATGCTGTGAATGTTTTTTTTTTAATCTAATTGCCTGTGCTTGTATTTGATGCTCAATTTTACAAAGAAAGAGAAGATGGAGAGTCCAGGAAGCAGAGCCATTGGTTCTCAGAAATCGGCAGTTAATAGGCGAAAAGCGAACAGGGAAAGAAAATTGGCCTTACTGCAAGATGTAGTACTCAAAATCCTATTTAAAATAAACTTTCAGTTTTATTTACAATGTACATTTCATAAATTTGAATATGGGGTTTCAGTAATTTGATTGCTTTGCTTGCTAATTTTGCAGGTTGATAAGCTGAAGAAGAAGCTTCGACATGAAGAGAATGTTCACAGAGCATTGGAGAGAGCTTTCACAAGGCCTTTAGGAGCTCTACCTCGCTTACCCCCTTATCTTCCTCCATATGTTAGTACTAATCACTTTTCTGTTTCAAGGGAATGTTTGTTGTTGAATTCTTCGATGATTTTATCTTTAATTTACAATGTTGAATCGGATTCTTGGTTTATATAGATGTTAGAGTTGCTTGCCGAAGTGGCTGTACTAGAAGAGGAGGTTGTGAGGCTTGAAGAGCAGGTTGTGAACTTCAGGCAAGGACTGTATCAGGAAGCTGTGTTTATTTCAGCAAAGAAGAATGTGGATGCCTGTAATGCTGAAATTGAGCAAACTCCTACTGCAAGGCCGAAACACTCGCGATCGAAGTCCTTTTGCCAGAGTGAGTTTAATTTTTCGGCATTTGCTGCCAGACCTCAGCCTTCTTTGGCTAGATGCACCTCAAGTAGAAGATTATTGCCCTCTGATTCCATCTTAGATCGCTCTGCGCATACGCCTAATAGGCAAACAAATGGGAAACAAGATTCTCCTAATCCTAATTCCTCTACGTCACCTTTGGATACTGCACGTGGGAAAGAGAATCGTTCTTGTGCCAATTCTGTGAAGGACAAGCCTTCACCTGATAAGAAAAATGTAAAAACACCATTGAGGAGATTACCGAATAAACGTACATCCGATGAGAAATTCTTGGATGCTATCAAATTGCAGGTACTTGTAATGTCTTCAAAATTTTATTTGATACTTAAAAAAATTCAGGATCTAAAAAAATTCAGGATCTGCTTAGTCCCTAACTGTTGTTTCTTGTTGCTCAGCTCGAAAGCAGATTGGTAGATGAGGACAAAGCGCAAGAATGTTCTTACAGCCACCCCGAAAATAGAATAACAGAAACCGAGATGACACCGAATAAAGTTTCTGAAGATATAGTAAAATGCTTGTCCAACATTTTCTTAAGAATGAGCGCTTCAAAGGATAAAGCAGTTCAACTTGTCCAACCGAATCTCAGTTCACTTGAGAGAAATGCTGAAATCGAGTTTTTAGATCCTTACGGTACCTCTTCAGAGTATAAAACTAGAGATATTGGTCCTTACAATCATCTCTTCGCAATGGAAGCTAGCTCAATCGATCTCGACCGCAAAACAAATGCTTTGTTTTTTATCCAAAGACTGAAGTGAGTTCTTTGATTTTCTTCGATCCAAGTTAAAAGCATCAAGAATTTTTTGTTGACTAATTACTCTCTTTCGATGTTGATTTCAGACATCTCCTAGAGAAGCTTGCTACTGTGAACTTGGATGGTCTCACACACCAGCAGAAGCTTGCCTTTTGGATAAACATCTACAACTCATGCATAATGAATGTAAGATTTTCTCTCTATCTAAAACGAGTTCGCAAAATTGTAGGCCAATGAATTATGTGATGAATCCAGATCACTAACAAGATACCTTATATAATTATGCAAGTCTGTAATCAACCATAAGAATGCACATTAATGTAGTGAAGTTTGTTAATATTTCAGGCAATTTTTGAGATTGGTGTACCTGACAGTCCTGAAAATGTTGTATCACTGATGCAAAAGGTACGGTACCTCTGTAATCTTTCGTCCATTCAAAATTTCGTTATCTCGATATGTGTTTTAATGCAGAGTTCCAGAAGTAGAAAGTGTGTTTTGAATTCTTTACAGATACTAAAGGTTTAGCTGTTGTGTGAAACAAGCATTCTTATTCTGAGAATTGAGGAGTTGTGTCTAGATGCATTATGTTAAAAGACAATGTGCGTATTACATCCATAAAATTGTTGGTGTCAGCTTTTAACAGTTTCAGCTTAACTCAATCTGCATAATTCAGGCTACGATAACTGTTTGCGGACAACCGCTAAATGCAATTACCATCGAGCATTTCATCTTGAGACTCCCTTATCACTTGAAATTTGTGAGTATCTTTCGTTTCAACCACCACCACACCACTCTTCTTCATAGTTTGTGCTGACTTGATATTATTCTTCATGGTAGACCTGTCCAAAAGCTTCAAAAAATGAAGAGATGAAAGCGCGTAGCGCATTCGGATTAGAATGGTCGGAACCTTTGGTTACATTTGCACTTTCTTGCGGAAGCTGGTCATCCCCTGCTGTAAGTTCACTTTCATGGAATGTTTCAGTTCGATTATCATTTTATTCCTGGTCCAACTAATACACACACTTCTCCAACCTAAAAAAATGCAGGTAAGAGTCTACACAGCCTCTCAAGTTGGAGAGGAGTTAGAGGTGGCAAAGAGAGACTATTTACAGGCAGCAGTTGCCATTTCAAGATCAAACAAACTAGTAATCCCAAAACTGTTGGACTGGTATCTACTAGACTTCGCAAAGGACATGGGATCACTACTTGATTGGGTGTGCCTGCAGCTACCTTCTGAACTCAGGAACGAAGCAGTTAAGTGTCTGGAACGACGAGGAAGAGAATCCGTTTCGCAGTTGGTGCAAATCATGCCGTATGACTTCAGTTTCAGATTGCTTTTAGACTGGTGAAATCCTCCAGTATGTGTACATCTGCTTCTTTCCACATTCTGCCATGAACAAGAGGGTTAAACAAGAGAGTTTTAGAGACTGTAGGAGTATATATATACACATAACCACTGTAAACAAACTGTAAGCAATTGCATTTGGTTTTGTTAGTGACGGTTTTGGGCGGAGAATGTATATTCAAATCAAGATGAAGATTGGATTTGGATGGTGCAGTTTTGTGAGAAGGATGATCATCTTTGAGTTGCTTTCATTTCATTTCGTAGATCTTTCTTTCAAATCGTCACTAGAATTATGTTTCTGTTCATCGTGCAATTCACCGTTACAATCGCTGGTTAATTTTTGTGTGAAAAAAAAATAGATTTTCATAATTTTTTTTACCCACTTGGCAGTATTATCATTAAGTTCTATTCTATTTTTTTAGCAGTGATGTTCTCGTACCGTAAATTTGTATAATAAATATTAAATTAATCTTTTACGCAATGATACTTCAAATTATATATTGACTATAGAGCAATTTTATAATATAAAAATATATTAATTTAATTTTTTTTTGCAAATTAAATAATATAATCGGAATATCTTTATTTTTCAGAATGTCTTAAAAAATCAGTTTTTTTGGGTGGAATAAGTTCAAAATAAATTAATTTATATTGTTTAATTTCATTTTTTTTGCAATATAAAAATACCTTTTAACTATTATTATTTAAATTTTTATGATATTATTAATTATGTAAAGATTTAATTTTGACTTAAAAGTTCGGTTTGGAAGCAACTCTGACTGTTCTCTCTTTTTTTTTTTCAAATTTATGCTTACCGTTTAAAAAAATTAATCATATTTGAATCATCAAATTTAGTGCGATTTCAGGTTGTTAAAGGTAAAATTGAACGAGAATACTTCTACCAAAATCTGAATGTTAAATTTAAATTTTATCTATTTCTAACTAGCAATAGACTTGTGGAATGTACGTTGTAAATTTATTGGACAAAATTATACAGGTAAGTCGAGTGGTTGATTTGAAATCTCAAATCGGTGATATCGCGAAAGACGCCTCCAGGAAGGAAAAGATAATAGTACCAGCGATAAAATACAAGGGATTGGAATGTGTATATCAATCACATTTTGCAAAACTGTAACATATTCCTCTTTTTCTTATCGACGGACTCGAAATATATTACCAGAAATTACAACATCAATTCATGCAGCTAAAAAAACAGTCGATGAAAGCATCACGACCATATCATCACTCTTGAAATCTGATGGTTCCAACCGCACACATTTTTAGTATTGCAAGGGACTATCATATTCTACAAAACTTCCGAGTCTTGGATAAACAATCTGGCCCGACATAAAAATGTACAGGAGGCAGTGAACAAAGAAAAATGATTTAAGAACTTAACACAAATATCGAGGTTATAGAAAGAATAAAAACCTTACAAAAGATACAATCAAATCTGTATGCGTTGCCAGCCTCCTAGCTCCTCTGCGTGGTGTGGGAACAGTGAATAGGCACTCTTCAAAAAACACTATGGGATGGTAGGATGAGAATTGTCGAAGCTCGTCTTGATTAGAGCAGTGAAGATGCACTTTGAAGAGATCATCCGAACGGTGACGGGACTGGCCCTGGTCCCGCAAGCGCGTCAGACCTTTTGATGCTGCCCATACCACAGATGATGCATCCAGGCGATGAAAGAGCTGAAAATTTAGCACCACAAAGATCGCAAACATCATACCCAATGGTCGACAAACGGCTGAGTGTTGCTGCACAGAACTGTGAAGGATCTTCCAGAGGGTCAATAGACTTGTTAGATGAACCCCTCTGAACACACATGTCTATCAGGCTTCTTAACTCATCCCGCTTGCTTGGTGGAGCTTTCGAAAGAAGCAACTCGAGCATCTGCTTGGAGTAAGCAAAATTTTGCACTTCCATGTTTCTTTTGATGGCAGTTCTAATACAATTTATTCTGTGCTTTGCCTGAAGTGGTAAAGAACCCAAATGTCGTGACAGCCTTGCCATCTCATCTTTTGCACTCAGAGCATTTGCACCATGTACTTTCTGCAGCCGCGCAATTTCCTGTCAAGACTTCAGATGTCAGTTTCATGTTGTTCAACAGCTACTTGATTGAAACAAGACAACACAACACATGTTGTCAAACACTGAAGACTTCAAGTAGGGAAAATTTGCAATCAATAGAAATACTTGGTCAATAAAATAATATTCATTTTATTCTTAAGGCCTTAAATTATGTAAGCTCACAAGATTCAGACCTACAAATTGTGTTGACACTTGACCATAGGATTCTGTGTCTAAGCAGATTTTCTTTATTGAGTAGCAATCGCTAGTTTCATATACTGTATTTCAGTTCTACAATAGCAATTGGTACCTGGAGCAGAGTTACTGCTATCTTGTACTGAGCACAGATGGTTGCTTGAGCCTTGATATCAGCTCCACGAGAGTTGTCCTTAGCTAGTGCCAAGAAAGCTTCGTCAAAACAGGATAATGCATCAGGAAGTTGATTCTGTTCAAGGTGAGCAACTCCAACTTTGAAACAAACTGAAGCAGCTGCCCCACGGGGAACCTGTCATGACAAAAGCAAAAAAAAAATGAGAAAGGAAGAGTACTAACTAGTATGATATCTGATCCAACATGTCAATCAATTACAAAAACTACAGTAAGTTAATAACCAGTAAATTGCAGTAATAAATTACTGCTATACATCCAATGGTTATAAATTAATCCATATTGACGACCAGAGATTCGCCAAGTTTGCAGAATATTTACTTTTTCACCATTTGGCAACAAAACATTTACCTGTCCAGGACGCACAGATGACGGCGGGGAGGCAGGGCGAGCAGGTTTCCCTGTTTCTGCATTTGGAACGCCAAGAACACTAAGGTCAAGCGGTTGAGTAGAAAGTGGGACCTGAGGTGCCTGCGATTGAGGCTGAGGTTGGACAGCAGCCTGGGTGGAGGCTTGTGGTGGGATACCACCATCAGGAAGCCCAATGGATTCAGGTGGAGCAGTCTGTTGAGGGGCTTGTGGAGGTACTCCGCCATCAGGAAGATCGAAAGCAGTCATGGAAGTGGCAACTGGATTTGGAGTTACTTGGTTGTTTTCAAAACCTCGAGATGTTTGATCCAATTTTGAGAGATAGGTGCCTGGAGGAGGCAATGATGCTGCAATTTGAAGGGATGGTATTGTATTCTGGAAAAAGTCTTCTGGTATGGGTCCAGCGGTTATCCCACCCCCCATAATCATGGGAGCAGGTTGTGATGCTGGTACAGGTTGCACTATCGAATCAGTACCAAACAAGCCAACCGAGTTAGAACTTGTAGCAGTATTAGAAGCAGAGGAAGCTGGCGGTTGAGATAATATTTGACTAAGGTCCTGAGAGCCAGTTAATGACTTCGTCCTCATGGGTCCCTCCCCAAGTTTAAACTGTTTTGTGGCTTCTTTGATCTTGTTGATATCCACTGTAGACGACGAAATTGGTTTGTCTCGTATTCTGATTTGTAGCCTTTTGGTTTTTGATGTACCTTCTTCATCACTACTGCTGCCATCAGCAGCACCATACATTGTTTTCTTGAATTCTTCTTCAGCTTTGGCCTGTTCATCGGCAGGAGATGTGCTGGCATTATCTTGTTTCATTAGACTTTCCAGACCTATCAAGGAACCATCTTTTGCATTACCATCGGGCAATGCCTTTGATTTATTGGACAGGGATTTAGCCAAAGAATTTTGACCTGAGTTGGATATACTGTCACCACCATTGGGGATGAAAGCTTTCACTAAGCTATTGTCCCTTACTTCAACAGCGTTGCCCCTACCTTTAATTGAACCTAGGTAAACACCAATATGATCCGTAATAATGGCTGGGATGGTGCCATCATCGGTCTTCATGTAGGGCATCACTTCTCCAGCCAATTCCCATTGAGGAATACTCTTCAAACTAGAAGGGGTTTTGATTTCCCAGTTTCCACCACCCCATTCAGGTCCTTTAGGAACCATACTCTCAGCAGCGAAGTTGGCAAAAATTCCTTGTGTCCATCCAGTAGAGCGAACTCGCAAAATCCTTTCACAATACCGCCTCAATTCTGGATCAGCACCTTCTTCTTCCAGCTTCTGAGCTAGACGCCGCATAGCACTTGGATTTAGGTGGCATATAAACAAATCAAGCATGCTTTCAAAGTCTGCTATAACTTCAAATGTTTCTTTAGCACTATCAAATTGACCATACCTGCAATCAAAACTTTTGAGTTATCGAAGGAAACACAAGGCCGTATAAATCCAAAGATCAATAATTTACAGCATATATGAATCACTGCTCAAAAAAAGGAAGGACAAAAAACACCTGATTCAAGTTTGCCAATGCATGTTCATTCATAACCTAATGAAGTGCTATTTCTCAAGTAAAAGCTAGGGCATCCACCATGTTTTGCATGCAAAATCTTGCGAAAACATCCATAATAACAGGAAGTAAAAACACAGACAAGTAATAGATGCATATATATATACAGAAGTAAAAAGGTATTATGCTTATGAGATTATTTTAAATTTCAACTTAATAACTTACTTGATACATGCATATCCCAACAGCCGAAACCGATGGAACAAATGCGAGGTCGGAGGGCATTTTGGGTAATCTCTAGAACGTAAGAATTCATCCTTTAGGACAGATAAAGCAGTAGAAAAACGAAGAGCTTTGATGGCGTAGAAGCATCGCGACACCTATATTTATCATACATATATTAGATAAATAATATGAAAACCAATTACCCATCAGTTAAATATCAATTTCAACTACCTGAGTGAACTGTGGACCTGCTTGAGACAATGAGACAGTAAGATCACCGCAGACAGGAGGCCCTCGAGCAAGAATATCAAGCGATCTCGGGGTAATGCGCAAGCTATCGAACCTTTCAAGATAGAGACAGTATTAGACATTACTAGCTCCCAATACCAACTTAAATATTATACAGCAGAAAAAAACATAAAAAATACAAGTTGATGAAAAGAACATTTTATCAAACAATAGGGCTTTTATTTGATGCTACTGCAATTAGTTCCAATATTAGAAAAAAAAATGGCACGGCTAAGGCTTAAGCAAAAGGAAGATACCTTGATGTTATCTGATACAGTATTTCAGAAAGATCAAGCTTTTGCTCAAAAATTTGTTGCATTGTAGCAAATCCAATAAGAAGAGGTTCAAGGAGCCCCACAAGACAGCTCTTAATCTCAACTCCCTTCTTTTGTCTAGGATTTATATCCGTTGTGTTTGCAAGCAACAACCGATCATTCAAAGCTCCAACCAGAACTGCATAAACGTCAATTTTCATGCCAACCAGATGATTATGATGAAGCATTGGCCCAACATTTGTGGCACAACAATTGAAACACACTTGAAAAAGCTAGGTTACCAAGATTTTACCTGCATGAGGCATGTTAATAGAAAGTATTGTCCTTACAATCCCATCCCATCCAAGGATACAAACTGCAGTGGCAGTAGAAAAAAGAAGTGCAGGTCCAATCCATACAAGGGATCTATAGTGCACAGAAGTTAAGTTTTTCCAACAAACTATGAGAACTTAAATGATATCACTAAAACCAGAAAAACAAAAAGATAATTAATGCCAAAACTTTTTAGGATATTGAAGGAAGTCCTTTATCAAATTTTGTAGAAGTGCTTGCTAGTACATCAAGATCTGCAGAAACCATAAGCACTCTATGAGTGGTTAATATTCCAGCTACAAATCCTCGAAGAGTTTCTTGCCAGTGCACCTATACAGATTGAAAATATCACTGTTTTTAGTCCATGCAGTCAAAAGATACAGACAGTCGTCATGAATGGAAAAAAAAATGAGCCATCAATGATATCCAAATAACACTCAATAACCTCAATCCCAAAGTAATCGCATCAGATAAAAAAAAAAAAGCCATCTCATTTAACTATTTTATCACGTACAAGAATGAATACCCCTTCCAATCTTCCCCAGCTATATTCACGACTAATGACTACTAACAACATCGTGAATTAAAATTTCAGTCTGTGAACATAACCTAGCCCACCTGGAACAATGACAATACCTGATGCTTTAGATTTTATAAATGTGCAAGTGTATGTAAGGCATAATCCTTATTAAAAATAAAATCAAATAATCATCCGATGCCTGCAGGATTTTGCTCCAGTAAGAAGTGTTAATAATCTCCACCCTCCCCACCTCCCCCACCCACCCCCTCTTTTTTTGCCCAACATATTGACAATCCCTTGCTGCTTATACAAAAGAAACAGATAATGCACCTATTAATCAAAGAAATTACTCAGAAAAAACTAGCCAATGAAGGCTACAATTTCTATACTCTTTAACACTTTCTTTTACTGATTACTTCAAAATGATGATCTGCATTGAAATCACATCCACTGCAATTTTTCCTGTGACTATTGACCGAGGGAAAAAACAATTAAGTTTGCCGGATCAAAGCTTTTTCTCCAAGTAATAAAAACTTTAATTTGCCATACCAACCAGAACCAACTTCTGGCTGATATTTCAAGATACATTGGAAAGAGGACCATATATGTCAGCATTTCAATAATTCAGAGGGCAGACAGGAAATTGCTTTACAATTATTTTCCTCCTACATTTTAATAATTCTCAACTTGACCAATTACCTGCAGCACAATCTCGTTCAATTTCAACTTGATTGACTTTTTCCCTTCACCTTTTGTTGATAAATAGTGGCCGTCAGAATTTGAAAGGCGATATCCTTGAACCAATTTTACAAAACCTATCTGGCTTCCATTAGAAGCAAACAACAAAGATGATTCTGCAACAACAGAATATTTTAATCAGGCAACAAACTATTAATTGAAACAATATTATCCATGGAAAGGCCTGATTTCCTCAAGCACCTATTGGAGTGGAAAAGATACGATCAACTTCAGTTTCGAACATGTACGGCACAGGACCACGTATGGAGCCATCATTTGATTCTGTAGATTGGTTTTCTTCAAGTAATAAATTCTTCTCACCACCTTCTTTTGAAACTCCTCCCGGCAGAATGTATATGAACAGTCCAGTCTTGTCTTCATCAAGAATTGCAAACTGATTTTCATTGGGGCCAATGAATGCTGCATCTCGACCTAAAGAGGTTAAAAGAAAGCAAGAAAATTTTCAGATTCTTTGCTTCACACACATATCAATAGCACTAAATAAAGATATTTAAGGATAAAAACCATACCCTTAACAGTGCTTCCTTTACTGTTTGCTGGCTGAGCAGCAGTGTTTTCCCAGTAAAAGACTACTTCATTATTTGAACCACTGAATTCATAGACAACAAGAAACAAATGCTGTTTTCTGCCATAAACCAGATACTTTGGATGGTATTCCACATTTCCAGGAATCTGAAAGGAAATTTTCAATTTAGCATTGCAGCTCAACTACAGAAATATTCAATGTCAAAACAATGTGTGTACACGTGAGCGCATGTCAGTCAATAGTATTGATAAAATTTCTTGAAACAAAAAAAAAATCTAAACCATTACCGACGTATAAAGTTTCTTGTATATGCTATCCCCACCAGAACAGAGATTATAGGCCATGAGATTCAAGCCATCAATGTAAAAGGCCCTAACAGGATAGTGAAGAACCCGGTTCTCTTTGTTAAAAAAATTTAGCTCCAAGTGAAATGGCTGCAAAAGAGAACAAGAATTTCAGATGGAAGTATAAACAAAATCAAAATAATGATCAGCACAAATAATTGAGTCGCTCACCTGGCAAACAGGAATGTCGTTCAGATGATGTTTTGTGTCCATAACAGTGATAAGAGGCAACCTAGTTATTGGGCCAGTTTTTGCATGACCCTCCATGAAATGCTGTGATGATATAAAATGTTCATGAGTCCATAATATGTGTGATTGAAGAATTACATCCAGAGTCTAATACCGAAAAAACCAAAACAAGGGCAAAGACAATGGTGTTTTTTTTTTGGTACATTATAAAATTAAGAAAAGAATCAAGATGTATGATTCCTTATATGATTTAAGATAAAATCCAGAGTTCTTTTTCAATTTCCAGCTGTCAATCCAGCACTATTTTTGATACCCCCGATAACTTCAATATGTTCTCATCGACCATTAAGTTCTACCATTAAATCATATACATTCTTTGCTAATCAGACTTCAATGGCAGTCAACAAGAAATCACCGAGAGACTAATACAATTAATGAATAGAGCAATTTCAGAAAACAAGACATATATGTTTATGCAAATTTGCTTAGATGCTTCAAACAACTTGTAGGAATTAAAAATTGAATTACTTTCATAACTCCACAAATATGTTTGCAGAACAGCATTTCATTGTACAATCATGGTTAGTTATACAATCATGTCATTTGGCATTTTCAAATATCATAGAAATTGGAATAACAAATATTTTCCGTATATTGAAGAGAGATATGGCATACACTGTAGAGGAATGCCTTCCTGGCTATGTCTGCAATAGTAAGCTGACTTTGGTTGCTGGTAAACAAAATAAATGTTCATCAATTACACATACAAGTGAAAAGAAAATGCCAAGCTTAATTATCGAGCAATAAGAGATCAAATATATAATAAGTTGAAAGCAGAAGCACAAAAATAAAGTCTTATCAAAGACCAGCCTATTTCTGAAGTGAACTGTTCCAACTTCAAGACCAGAACCTTGATACAACTAAAATTGTCAAGCTTCTATTTTATCGATCTTTAAACTTGATTGATAACTACGAACACTTACCCCTTCAAATGATGTTCTTGAAGTTGTGCTTGAAGTTGATGATCAGCCAAAATTCCAGAGGAACCCAAGGATGAGAGCTTTTCCTTTAAAACAGAAGCTGCAGGATAAACCTACCATTAATTTACCATGGTATGGAAGTATAGACACAACCATTAGATGAGACGATTATAACCAAAGGAGACACATGATCCATACATTTAAAAGGATCGATCATAAACTCTAATGAGAAGATATGTGGCTAAAAGAAAAGAACGAATGGCTAAAATAAAATCTAACAACGAGAAAAATGTTTGAGGAGAAATCATCACAGCAGGGTAAAGCAAGTGGGATCAAAAGACATGAGCAAATGAAATGCGATATGCTCTTATCTAGTGTAGAGAAGACCTTAAGATGCAGCATCAAGAGAAGCGCAGACCTTGAGATGCAGTATCAAGAGAAGCGTTAAAACTTTTGAAGCAAGAAAGAAGACCAGAAAATTGATCGATTTTTCTAATCTCATTCAAGATTGCTGATCATTTTCCCATTGGTGCAATGATTTCCCGAAAAAAAAGCCATCAACTCAAAGAATTTGAATTCAGTAAAAATATACAACTCTATCTTATTAACTTGAAAACTTTAACAAAACACAGGAGTTCACATTGAATCTCCACAGTTGTACTTCAAACAATGCCAAATATATTCCAAACCATTCCAATAAGCTATTCATTACCAAACCTAAAATTCCAATTACCAGACACTTATTTTATGAAGCATGCAATTAAATTGGGTGATGAATGAAACAGATACACCATATTGTACAACATCCAGACAATAATACGGGAGAAAGTAAAATTAGGTTACAAGCTATCACAAAGGGAGAACATTTAACTGAGGATGATGGTCAAATAAAAAACCAGATACCTTCATCATAAAGTCAACACTCACCAACAAGCTATATTCATTACCAAACATAAACATTCAATTATCGGACACCTAATTTATGAAGACGCAGCTAAATTGAGTGATGAATGGAACAGATACACCATATTGTACAACATTCAGACAATAATAAGGGAGAAAGTAAAATTAGGTTACAAGCTATCGCAAAGGAAGAACAATAACTGAGAATGATGGTCAAACAAAAAAACCAGATACCTTCACCATAAAGTAAACACTCACCTGAAGACCCTCTTGCGCTTTGCAGAACAGCAAATAGTTGTTTCCTCCCTTCCCTAGTGTATGCAGCCCGATTTTTCATGTTGTCAGGACCTGTCATGTGCTGTCACAAACGAATAGATGCACGCCTGTGACTCGTCTGACATTATTTCAAAAGGAAATTTTGTTTGAAAAACAGAAATGCTAGTTCTTAACTGTAAGCAACAGAGCTGCCAAATTCAACTTTGGATGAACTTCTAAAACTCTAATTCGTGGTAAAGGATACACTGTCTCTCCACCCCGCTGAGATAAAATGCGAGGTATATCAATGGATTCAATTCCTGCATTAAAATAACATAAGAGATTAAGAATTCATACAAAACTATTTGAATAAGAAATCATTCTACAATGTCGAAAACTAAAGAAAATATTGTTTCAATTCTGTTGTCCTTTCAGTGGCATAGTGCTCAACAGGGCTTGTGCTCAACAGGGCTTGGAGAATGTAAACCCTTTTTACCAAGTCAAATCAAACTTCTTGAGTCCTATTACTGTTGCAACTCATTTAAATGATTTTTCATTTTGAAAATGTGAAATAATGAAAAAATATAGAACACTGAACACTTACAGAATGCAGAAAATTTTTCAGGATTTTCAACCACATATCTAACAGGTATAAGCAAAAAGTTCCAAGCAGATGACATCTAAATAGACATGAAAAAAAACGGTGTGACATTTGCTTATACTTTCTTGTGTAGAATGAGAAAAACATAACTAATTTTGTTTAGCAAATGAGAAGGAAATAAAGCAACATGAAGACTTAAAAGATATATGGAGTTTATCTATTCTGAAAAAAAAAACGACTAATATAAATCTCATTCACCAAGCCAAACTTTCAATCCCGAAATTGTTCCTTGAAAATGATAACAAGGGCTAACCAGCAGGCTCAAAAAAATTTGCTTGCATTGGAGGTCTGTTGGGATTAAGAATCACTCGAGTTTTCCAAACTTGAAGGGTTCCATCCTTTGAAACTGTGACAAGTAATCTCAAAACAGAGAGCCAAGCAATTGATGTGATTGGCTGAGAGCCCACTTGTGTGCTGCAATGGCAACAGAATATCAAAAAATTTCTAATTTCACAAGTAGAAAAAGAAAAGATTAAACATGAGGTAAGAGAGAGGAATAAAACCAAACATCTCGCTGCTTGAGCAAAGAAAATTTTTCATGGTGCCTCATTAAACCAAAAACCGAAATGCCAACTGTTTGCTGTATGGTTATTTAATGAAGTTGTTTTAATTCCCAATTATCACAAAAGTAATCAAATAATTAAATGTTATTTCACCACCCAGTGTAAAAATTACTTTGTTTGGCTACATTGCCCTCTTATTGCATCTTGATGAAATCCACATAACCTTTAAAATAAAACTGATGAAACAAAACCTTTAGCTTTTCTCCATTATTGACATCAGATTTGAATGAAATTTGAAATTTTTAAAAGTTGAAAAAACAAAATAAGTGAAAAATAGCTCATAAATTGTTTTAAAAAAAAACTAGTCAAATGTAGAGGTCCACATAACCACAAAAACTTACATTCCAATCATATTTGGCCTCTCAGTAGAGACATCCCATGCTAAAAGGGTACCACGCCTATCTCCAACAAAAATCCATTCAAGTGTTGGATGAAAAGCAAATGCACCAGCACCAATGAGTTTAATGGTATTATCAACTGCAGTGTGGATCCAAAAAAAAGGTATTACATACTGCATGGACACGTCAAAAAAAAACTAGGCCTTACACTCTTCAAAAGTAGCAAATGAAGTAGGAGCATCTTACGCTGAAGCGTGTAGTGAACAGCGTAAGTATGAATGTTGTAAGCCCGAATCAACCCATCTGCATAAGCGACATACTGGAAAAATTGAAACCATATTAAATCAATCAAGCATAACGATAGTTCTTCTACATCAAGTTCTAAAGTTCATTCCAAATGCAAAAAAATATCTCAAATTGACAAGCAAGGAAAAACAACATCCATATTATCAGTGCAAAATAATATCAGTGCAAAATAAACACATACCAAGACAGGAAGCCGTGGATGGCAAGCAAGATTTACTATAGGTTTCTTCAAGTCAGTTTTTATTTTTGTCGGTGCCCTTCCACCTTCAACGGTGCCAACAACTATATGCAAAACAATAAAGAATAGAGTGAGCGTCAACATATAAATCTAGTCTATGAGAACACAAAAACTTCAAAGTGCTCAAGTAAATAATAAGATTCACTGCAACATAGAATCTCCAACTAATAAACAAACAATTCAAAAACCGACCAGTAACACTCATCCTCCTGTGGAATCCAAAAAAGACAACAGGTTGAAGAGGAGTCAAAGCCATATGGACTTCCATATCAGACGATATCTGTTCCATTCTCTTTTCAGGCGAATGCAAAACACATGTCTGCTCTGTGTCAAAATCGCACGACCGTATGGTACAATCCTACAATATCAACAAGTATCTATCAAATCTAACATACACACATATAAACATAACAAAAATTAAGGGCTACATACATCAGCAAGCAATAGTAACATTAACATATAGCATATTTTGTAATTTTTGTATCAATGAATTTTATTAAAAGACGCCTCATCAATGCACTATTTATCGATCAATCAACTAACATACATAGATATGAAAAAACGAAATTAAAGCGCTTAATATTTATAACAACCTCAAGAATAGCAATAACAGAATGGCCATTGGTAGGACTATACGCCATACGCACAACAGGAGCACCAATATCAATAGACGACAGCTTACTTCCCGTAATCGCATCAAATTCTACACACGAACATAACAAATTTAAAGTCAACAAAACAATCCACAAAATCAAACTAACAATAAAGCAATTCCGAATCAAAAATTCACAAAAACGCATAAAATCACTAGGCAGGAAGCTAAAAGACGACGTCGCTTTACCGATTATGTGAGTTCCAATTGCGACAGCGACAATAGCCTGCGTAGGATGAAACGACGCGGCGTGGGGCTGTAACTGTCTCTTTTGGCTCCGTCCAACGTGGCGTAGATCTAGATGTTGAACGGTGGCCCACTCCATCTCTAAGTTCTGCTTGTCTTCACCTGTGTTGAAATTAGTCAATTTATGATCGTAAAATAGATCGTTTGCGAGAGGTCAGATCTGGAAAACCTGCGAAGCTGCAGTGTAAATTTATGACGGTTTGAAACAAGAACAGTGGTGCATCCTTCAAACACTAGAGAGATCCAACTGAATTATGATTTAAGAACTACGAAAATTGAAAATACTATAACGAGACAGTATGAGTACGAAGATGAGTTGTGGGACACTTATTAAGGCCCATTTTATGGATATGGGCTCAAATATTTTATGAGCCCAAAAAAATTACATGAATAAACAGATTTGTGTTTAAAATGATAGGAATGTATTCCAAATTTGTTCATTTCTATTAATTCCAGTTAAAGTTTTGAAAATATGAAAATGTATGATTTTGAGTTTGCAATTGTAAAAATGTCAGAGTATGTTTAATGTTCATCGTTGTTTATTATTGTTAATATGTCGAGAGAACAAAAAGTAACATTTTTGTATTTTAAAAAATGAATTCTAACATTCATATAATTGTGAACTAGAATCTTTTCGATCAATAAAAATAAACAAAATACACTAACATTCATATCATTTCAAACTCAAAACATAGGAGTTTGTATAATTGTCTACAGAAATTATGTAAACTACAATGTTTTGACCTTGAAATGATAGACATGTCACTGTATATTTATTCATTTTTTATGTCAGATTCTAGTTCACAATTATATGAATGTCAGATTTCAGTTTTAAAATGCAAACATGTCACTTTTTGTTCTCTCGATATATAAACAATAATGAACAAATATGAACACTAAATATATGTATAAACATACATTGACATTTTTACAATTATAAACTCAAAATCAGGCATTTTCATATTTTTAAAACTTGAACTGATATAAACAAAAATAAACAAAGATATCCTGACATTCCTATCATTTCAAGCACAAAATTATTTATTCCTGTAATTTTTTGTATTCCTAGGAACAAAGTACGTGGGTTATAATGTTAAAAGGCCTCATTTCATTTTTTACCAGGCCAATTAAACATGTCCATGTGATGTATTTTTTTAAAACTTTTGTCATTTTTAACAGACATATATATTGGATTAAACTACTCATTTTTTTATAGACACGTTTCTCTCCTCTCCTATTCTCTCACTAGCTCTCTTATTCTCTCTCTTCTATTCGCTCTCTTATTCTCCTCTCCTATTCTCTCTCTCTATAGAATGACAGTTGAATTCGAAGATAGCTTCTCTTTCATCTTCTCTTCGTACTTCGTGTACTCAATTTGACAACAGTTTGTGTCACTGATTTGAGAATTAGGATTTTTCTATTTTTTATAAATTTTTATTAATATTTTGTCAACTTTTCAATTTTATTTGTATAACACAAGTTGACAATAAGTTGAGTAAAATGTAACAACTCGTAAAAAAATGTGGAAAAATATAATTGTGACAACAACTTTTAATTTTTTTTAACTTTGATTATCTGCTACAGCTTAACAATAAGTGGACTAAAAGTTGACAAACTAAAAAGTATATAAATAGAGAAACAAAGACAATAATTCTTGTATTTTATACATTTTTTGTGAAAAATATTGTGAAAAAATTAAATATGCGTCAGTTGAAATAAATTTACAAATCGACAATAAATTGACTTCAATGTGACAACTTATAGAAAAATATAAAAAATATTATGAAAAAAATTAAATATGATTTTGATGATGAATGTTGTTGTTTCTGAATTAATTTAGTTTAAAAAAAGAGGTTTTATCAGAGGTTTTTATGTTCTTTAATTTGGATTGTGTTTTGAATTAGAATGATTTTGTGAAAAAATTTATCATATTTGATCTATATATATAATGTGGTAATATAGGAAAGAAAATCATTATAGATGACATTGTTGAGATTTGTTTCGTAAAATGATATTGATGCGCGCGTAATATGAGTCTAATTTTCATATTTATTTACGTATTACGCGCGCATATATTTTAAATTTCCCTATTAAATCACAATTTTTAAATGTTTAAATTGAAAAAAATCGTTTAAAGTTAAAAATGTGATTTATA
>CANYCX011123781.1:0-29666 GCA_948193385.1 Breynia disticha f. nivosa | reverse complement strand
TCTATCCCTCTCTCTTCACATGCTTCCCCCCTCTTTTCCTCCCCAAACACGCATACTTTTTCGTTTTTCGAGTTCTCTCTTTCCTTTTCATTTCCACTCTCAGACGTTTCTTCTGCCCTTTCGTCTTTCCCGATCGTTTTGTTTCTTTCTCATCTAAACCATGGCTAAAACTCGAAAACCTCCTCGCAATAGTACTTCAGATATTATGCATAAACTTGTTTCGATGAAGTCTCCCAAAAAAACAAAAAACTCTTCTTCTATTCCTTCTCCTAACACAATTACGTTTACAAATTTTACTTTGTTTTTGTTCTCTCAGTTTTCCGATCTTTGTCTTACATTTTAAAATTCATTTTGTAGCGAAAGAGGCGGTCACAAGGCCCTGCATCTCCTGTTTTACCTAAACATCGCACCTCTGCTAAGTCTAGGAAGGTATTTTTTCCATTTTCCTCTGTTGTTCTTTCATCTGTTTGTGTTAATTTTTTGATTTAATTAACTCATTCTTTGTTGTTCATGATGTTGGAGGCACAGACGCGCAAGGAAGATACTCCTAAGGTTGATGTTTTTGGTGATTCCTTCTCTATTGGCGATGACAGCAATCAGATTTTTTCCGATGATGATGACAACTTGAATCATGAGGTATTTTTTCCATAGAGTACATTAAATCATTTTTTTTCTATTAACCGACTGATTTTTATGTCTTTTTTTTCCTAGGTTTCTTTGAACACATCGAAGCGGCCTCCTACTGTACATGTGAATGATGAGGTTGTTGTTTCTTTTATGTTTTTCCTGTTTTTATTTAAGTATTTTAAACTAATTTTTTTTCCTTTTTACACAGGATGTTGAGTCATTTCCAGATGTGAAGGTATATGGGTTCAGTTTTCGCCATTTTATTTTACAAACACCATTATGTTTTCTGTTGTGTGTTTCGTTGTTTTAGATGGTAAATCAACTATAGACCAACTCTTCACACAACCTTTTTTGTTCGTACTTGATTTTAAAAATAAAATAAACATATTCTTTATATTTTAAAATTTACAGTTTATGTTTTGTGAAATTATTTTGCATGTGTTTTAGATTGTTTTGACGGAGTTCTTTTTTATATTTTTTATAATTTGTATCCTGATTTTTTTTTGTTTTTCATATTATTAGATTTTATGTATAGTTTCCTGGATTTTATCGGTGAATAAACTTTAGATATACTTTTTGTTTTGCTTTTTCCACCTTTTCGAAATTTTCTTGAAAAGTTGTTTTTAGGTTTTATATAATCTGCATGTAAACTTATGTTTACATATATATATATATAAACACACATAAGTACTTTGACGATTTATTCTTAAATATGTAGTGTTCCTTTAGTTTTTCATTTTTTTTTTCGTTTTTTAATTTAATGTTTTTTTTGTATTTTTTAAACTGCTTTTTGTAATGTGTCAGCTTTGTGTTCTATATTTTTTGTATTTATTTTTTTCCTTGTGTGTGTGTATATATATATATATAAATTTCATTTTTTAATAAATTTCAAATTTCTGTTTATTACTTCGTTAATTTTTTACTGTTGTTTTACACTGAATATCATTTTGTTATTTGATTTTCATTTTATAATGATTATTAATTTTTTCCTATTTTTTCATTGTTTTCCTCGATTAATAGACCGTAGATATATTTTTCTATTTTAGGTTGTTTTTTATTTTTTTTATTTCGCTTTTTTAGTTTGTTCGTTTTTTACATGCACTGCATTTAAACTTATACATTGATAAAGATTTTCTGGAGGTTCATTCTGAAAAATGCACTATAGGGAATTTCAATTTTACTTGATTTTCATATTATTATTATTATTATTATTATTATTGTTTTTTCTATTTTTCTACTGATTTCCTCATTTTTTTAGTTGTTTCGTATTTTGCATAAACTGCATATAAACTTATTCATATTTCGAAAAGTTTTTTTGGAGGTTCATTCTGAAAAAATGCACTATAGGGAATTTCAATTTTACTTGATTTTTCATATTATTATTGATTATTATGATTTTTTTCTATTTTTCTACTGATTTCATCGTTTTTTTAGTTGTTTTGTATTATGCATAAACTGCATATAAACTTATTATGGCTGTTTTTCTAATGAAAATGTACTATACAGAATTTCAATTTTTTACTTGAATTTTTGTATATATATATATTTTGTTTTTTTGAATGGATTTACTGTGTAATCCGTATATATATTTACTATTTTGATTTTTGCTGAAGTTTTTTTTGTCTCATATTTTATAAGTTGTGTCACATTTTACATAAACTGCATGTAAACTTATACATGCATACAGTATTTTTCCATGATGGTTCATTTGAAAAAATGCATTGTTCTTTAGCTTTTAAATAATTTTCACGTCATTTTTTATGTAATTATTTTGTATTATATAAGTTTTTCATGTGATACTTTTCTGTTTATATTTTTTGTAATTTTTTTGTAGATACTTTATTGTATATGATAATTAATTTTATTTTATATTAAATACGGACTTTTTTGTTTTTTGTTTGTTTTTTGTGCATTGATTTTTAGTTGTCGTATACTTAATGTAAACTTTTTTGGTGCCTTTCTGTGTTGTTTTTTATTTTGTTAGATTTTTATTGTACTCTAATTTTTTTTTTCAAATTATTATTATGTGGTGAATGGACCGTACACATTTCTTTTTCATTATTATTGTATTTTTTTTTTGATATTTCATTATGTAAATTTTCTTCTGCTTCTACTGTTAATTAATAGAATTTTTTTTGTCATTATATAGGAGTGGGACTATTATTTCCAACCATATCACCATTTTTCTTCGCATATCGTTTATGATAATGTTGAATCTGTTATGACGACAATTAAAAATGTTTTAAGTCCAAATCAATTGCAAATGTTTCGAATTTCTATCTTTGGAAAATTTCTTGACTTGGAACCTGTTAGTTTACATTTGCAACTTATCCATAATCTACTCCTTAGAGAACTTACAACCTAATTTTCATGAGCTTTGGATTGGTCATAAAAAAAAGTTTCTCAGATTTGGAGTGGGTGAGTTTGGTTTGATAACTGGTCTTGATGTTTCCAATGTTGTTGTTAAAACCAGTTATTCCACTGGTAACCTTGTTTTAAAGAATAAGTATTTTCCAAATCTCAAAAAGGTTACCAGGGAAATTCTTGGGCAAATTTTTCGTATTGGTCGTTTTGATTCTGATGTCGATGCTTTTAAACTGTCTATTTTGTATTTCGTTCATTTCTTTTTGCTCACAAATGTCTCTTCCAAAATTGTTCCTGATGTTGATTTTGATCTTGTCGACTCTGGATCATTTGAAAAATATTCATGGGCCAGAGAAAGTTTTTTATTGACTGTTTCCTCATTGAAAAACAAACTTTCTGCTCGAAAAAGAAATGACGTAAAATCTAAACTTAAAAAACAAGATTTCTATCGGCTAAATGGTTGTCCTTATATCTTTCAATTATGGTTTTACGAAGTATGTCCATTTGTTGTCGATAGTTTCGCTGAGAAAATTGGTGATATGGTTCCACGCATGTTGCGTTGGTGTTGTGCATCAAGTTGTACCTCCAAAGTTCTAAAGGATTATTTGTTCTGCCATGAACCTGATGCCGTGAGTATTAATTTAGTCATAGATATTTTGTTTTGATTGAGTTGGTTTTTAAATTTATGCTTTTTTTGTTTGTGCAGTTGGGTTTGTGGAACATTATTCCTGATGATAATGAAATGACCATGTATAATATATCTGCCTTTTTTCCATCTACTAAATCTAAAACAGTTGATATGGTTGAGAGTATTGCTAGGAAAGATACATTTAATGCAGTTGAGTTCTCGCGACAATTGTTAGAATTGTCAAAAAAGCAAGATTTGTTATATGATGAAATTGGATGTTTGAGGAATTCTGTTGAAACTTGTGTAGCTCAGGTGACAATGAATTTTGAAAAGGTGTTTTCTGTTTTGTCGTCTTTTGGTGGGAGCCGTGTTGAAAGAACCATTTTTGAGAACACTGGTTCTGGTGATGGAGATGATGAAGGTCGTGGAGCTGAGGGTGGCTCTGTAGGTGGAGACGAAGGTGATAATGTAGGTTTAGGTGCTAATGTTGGTGGTGATGGAGGGGGTAATGTCTCTGGTGTTGAAAAACGTGATGTGGAGAGTGGACGAGATGATTCTCATAAGGACAATGCTTATACAAAGGTGTTTTTGTTTTTATAATTTTGTGTTTTTTTAAATGTTATTATTTTTTAGTTTGATTACTTAATTTATAATTCGTGTAGGATGATGGAGAGCAGTATCAACTGGAGAGAAATGAAGATACATCTGGTGGTAAAACTGAGAGTGAAAAGAATGAGCAACGTTCACTTGTTAAACATGTTCATTTTGATTTGCCTTCTTTTGATTTAAAGGTATTTTGTTTTATTCTATTTTTTCATTTGTATAATATTATTTTTTACTAACTTTTTTTTTCCAGCTTTCCAATGAAGAAGAAGAAAGGAGTTCTCCAAAGGCACAAAATGATATTTTTTAATTTTTAAAATTTTTTATTTTAAATATAATATATTTTTTTACTTACTTTTTTTGTTTTTGTAATTGCAGCAAGTTGATTCGAATGCTTCTATTGGGACTATCACAGTTTATGATGAGGTATTGTTTTTTAGTACTCATACATCCCTTTTTTTTGTTTATTTACTTTTGATTTTTTTTAAATTATTAAATTTAGATATTAGAAGCAGTTGATTCTGTTGAAAGAGATTTTCTGAGTAAACAGGTATAGTAACATAAACCTCAATTTTAAACTTGTGTTGTTCACTTTTCATTATGCTAATTAAAATTGAAATTGAAGTTATCATATTTATGTAAACTATAAATTTGTAAATGAATTTATGATGGTTATATAAACTGTGTGTGTTTATACTGTATGTAATGGGAGAATAAATTTCTTATGCTTACATTAATAAAAATTTGTATCATATGGTAATCAACTAATTTGTGTTTATTAGTAATTGTAACAATAAATTTTTATATATTTTTTTTGTAGACCCAGTTTTTTATGATTTTTTTTTGTTTTTTTGCAGAACTTAAGTTTTATTATATATGATATAAACTGAACATCAACTTTTTTACCCTTTTTGGTTCTTTTTTTGGTTTACATTGTTATTGTAGTTTAATAAACTGATTTGTCATATATTTTTTTAAAATTTGGTATAAATAATTATTTTAAGATTTTTTTTAATGTTAGTTTTTAATATTTTTTTAAATTAAGATAGATGTACGGTTTTTTTGTTTATTTTGTAGATAATTGCAGTATTGTCTTTTTTTATCTAAGTAATTATGAAACTTAAGTTTGTTTTATAGTTGTTATAAACTGAACGTAACATTTTTTAAAGGAATTTATTTTTGGAAAAAATGTTTCTATTATTCTCATTTGTAGTTAATGTAATTGTATTTATTGTATTTTAAATGTTTTTATAAACTGAACATCAACTTTTGAAATTTTTGTGTTTGTGATTGTAATTAAGATAATTTTTCTTGGATTTTTAATATTAATGTAAATTTTTTTTTGATTTATATATGTGTATTTGTTGTTGTTATTATTTTGTAATTTAAGTTATTTTTTTTATAAGAAACATTACAGAAGTATTTCTGGATTATGCCCTTTGGATAGTTTGTATGGGGTTGAAAATTTTCCGTTAGATAAATTGCTTGGAGATTGGTTATCGGACGGACTGAAATTAAGGAACAAGTATGTTTTTTTTCATTTTAGATTTTTATTATTTCTGTTGGATTTATTTTAATTTTGATATTTTTTTTCTGTCTCTAGGAGGAAAATGTATTCTGATAAAGACGGCACAATTGATCCGCCTATTCGATTTGGAATCATAAACATTCCGTGCAAGTCTTGGTTTTACAAATTGAATCGTGTTGGTGAACTCCTTGATTCTTCTGTGAGTATTTTAAATTTATGTTTGTGTTTATTTTTAGGTATGTTTTATGTTTATACTAATTTTTTTTAAATTTTTTTCCTTGCAGCATATTGATGTCCTTTTTTACTATTTGCGTAAAAAAGGCATATATAATCCTGCCATTGTTTGTGTCAAGTTTACCACCACTGATAATTTTTTCGATCAGTCTATCCAATCTTTATATAGATTGTTTTCTCGTAAAAAAGATATGTCTCTTATAGATCCTACGCATCCTATTGCTCGTTACATTTCTGGGTCTAAGATTAGGTGTGGTCTTAGTTGGAGTTTTGTAGACTTTGTTATGTTTCCAGTTTTCATACCGTCGAAGTTTTTGACAACCCCAACTGGTCATTGGTCGCTTTGTGTGTTTAGTATCAAAGAGAGGTGTCTTTATGTGTATGATTCCATGAGATCAACCAAACATGATCGCATTGTTCTTGGAGTATTGGAAGCTTATTTAGTTTTGATTCCACTGTTTTTTCAGCAGTTGGGTTTTTTTGGGTCGAGGAATGACATTGACTATAGTTCTGGTGTTTACTCTACTTCTCTTCCTTCTGACCCTTTGGCCATAAAACACGTTGATGGTTTGCCTATAAAAACTTCATGGTATTTTCTTTTGATTATTTTTTGGTTTTTAAGTAATGTTAATTGTATTATTTAGGCTTTATAAACTATTCTTATTAACATTTTTTTAACCCTTTGCAGTGATTGTGGTCTCTTTTGCGCTAGCTTTGCAGAGTATTTCATGGAGGGAAAACAAATTTGTGGAAATGAATTCAATGTTCGGACGCATAGGCATAGATTGGCGTCATTATTGTACAGGCATGGATTGAGAAAGGAAGATGAAGGAATGGAAAGCGATAATGAAAATTTCTCGAGATGTTATTAGCTGAAGTGTAATTGCACGTTTTATAGTTGTGTTCTTTGTAATGAAATATTTTGGACTTATATTTTGGAAATAGTAAGAACATTTTCTAAATTTTTGTTTGGACAATGTAGTAGTTGTAATGTAATATGTTTTTTCAATATATGCATTTACAGATTATACTAGTTGTTGCTTTATGTTTTTTTTAATTTTGTAGTTTTTGTTCTTTGTATGTCTTTTTTATCGCAGGTTGACAGGGGAAAAATAACTTTAAAGTATATACGTAAGAATTTCTTTTTTTTATCATTTTTTTCTTTGATTTTATTTGTATTACATGATATTAATATTTATTCATTTTTTTTGTTTTTTTTGTTTTTGCTTGTGTTTTCAGCTGTTTATGATTTTCCAATCGAAGTTACGGTTTAAGGTATGTTTTGTTTTATTTTGTCTTTTTTCACTTCTAGTTTGTTTTTATGTTTTTTCAAGTACTAATAAATAAATAATTTTTTTTTTGTTTTCATGTGAACTGATTTGGTCAGAATTCTTCGTGAGTACCAATGTAAGTCAATTCTATTTCTTGTCTTTAAAGTGTTATTGAAAACTATTTTTTTTTAATAATTTTTTTTATAATAGTTTTTTTGTTAGTTTTAACTTATTGATTATGAGTAGGTATTAAAATTAAATAAATTATATATAAACTTAATAAGTATTATGTTTGTTTTATGTTGTTTTTTTTGTTGTGTTTGGATGTGTAATAAGTTTATAAAAACTATATATAAACTTTTTTTTTATAAAAGATTTTTTTGTTTAATGTATTTTCTGTATTAATTGCATTTTTTTTTTGTTTTCATGTGAAGAATTTTTTTTCTTGTCAGAAATGTTTTGAAGTTAGTAATGTAAGCATAATTTTGTTTTTGTTTTATATTTGTCATTTAAAATTGCATGTATACATAATTTTTATTTATTTTTTGGTGCACAGTTTTCTTTGTGTGTGGAACTTGAATATTGTAAAAATTGTATTTAGACTTTTTTTTTATGTTTTTTGTGTTTTTATTTGTTAATTGTGGGGAAGCTTAAGGAATATGAAAACTTTATATAAACTTTGTTTCATTTAATTTCGTTGGTTTATGTTGTCTAATTTTTTTTTGTGTGCTACGTGTTAATTATTTTTAAGTTGTACTTGAATGATTTATAATTATAATAATCATTTCTTTTTTTTGTGTTTCTTTCGATTGTTTCAAGTGTTTTTGGTATATGTTTGTTCTTGGAAGATTTTCAAATATTATTGTTTTTTAGTATATTTTTAATGTTTATAGAAACAATACGTAAACTTTTATAAGCATGAAATTATTAGTAAATGTTTTTGCTTTATTTCTGGTATTGATTTTTTTTTTGTTTCAAGTGTGGTTTTAAGCTGTATTTTTTTATTTTAGTTGCATGTGTTTTTTTTGGATTATGAAATTTTTCTTAAATTTTATCTTATTTTTATGTTTTGTAGAATCCATATATATACTTGATTCAAACCTTTTTGGTGTGATTATGTTAGCATTGTTTTGTAAAAATTGTAAGAATAAGAAAAGACATGTATTGGAATAATATAAGTTTGTCAAACTTGTTACATGAAATCAAAACATTTTTTTGAACATATTAGTATTGTAGACTCTTTTTTTTTAAACATTGTTGCTTGATGGTGGGATGTTTTTGCAAGTAGATCTCTTGTGTCCTTCTTGTTGGCAATGACTGCATTTTTGTTTCTTCCTTGACTCGTGCTTTGCTTGAAGTCTTCTTTTTTTTGGTCTTCCTGATTGTCTTTTTCCACGTGGTGGTAAAACCTTTATAGTTGCAGTTTTTGGTGGAATTTCCCAATTGTCTTGACTTGGTAGAGGATAAACAATTTCTTTGTATGTTTCTATCAATGTTTCTTTTCTGTGATATTCTGAACAATATTGATAACTGTCTTGATGTAGTTCTTTGAGTATGGCTATTGCATGTGCATAAGGGATTTCTTCCATTTGAAATTTGTTGCAGCTGCATTTCTTGTTGGCAAAATCTACGATGTAAACTGTCTGATAGCAGAACACTTTGAAGTAGTTGTCATTTGATTTTTTTACCTGAAATGTGTATAAAAAAGCAGTTTAAGCATCATATTATGTTTTAAATTAATTTACAAGGCATGAAATAAGTATTTTATAAGCATAAACTGCAAGTAAACTTACTGATAATTTTAATGATTCTTCATAATTCTCTCTCAGAATGCTTTCAGCCTTTTCTGTAAGTCTTGACATTGTATAAGTTGCTAGCTCTCTATTTCTTGCACTTTTTTCTTGAATGAGTTCATGCAAGTATATGAACAAAGTTGTGATTGGTAGTTCCCTTGCTTTTTTATTCCTTGAATTCAGTGATTCTGCAATGTTTGATGTCATCATGTTGTGTCTATTTGCTTGACAAAATGATCTAGCCCATTTCTCAAATCCAATCTTTTCCAAATATTCATAAACTGATGTGTTGAACTTGTGTAGCTGATTCATGTTATATTGGAATGTCCTCTTCGTGTATGCTTTTGCAGCTCCAAAAAAAGAATCTTTGATCTTGTCTATATTTTTCTTGAAAGTTGTCTTTAAGTTGTTGTAGAGATGATATATGCAGATTCCATGGGCAACATCAGGATAGACTATTTTTGCTGCCTTTTCAATACTTGCGTGTCTATCAGAGATGATGCACATGCCATCTCTTTCTTCAAATGTTTTTCTAAGTTGCTGAAAGAACCACAACCATGAATTATCATTTTCAGAGTCAACCACCCTAAATGCTAGTAGGAAGATTTTTCCTGCTGCATCTTCAGTAGTTGCTGTTAGTAATGCCCCTTTGTAAGCTCCTTTGAGGAATGTTCTATCTACTACAATTATTGGTCTGCAACATTTATAACCTTGTATGCTAGCATGTAGTGCCATAAATGCATATTGGAAACTTCTATCTTCAAGTGTTGTATATGTTCCAATTGATCCTGGATTGTGTGTGGTTAGAACATGCATGAAACTTGGTATTAAATTGTAAGATTCTGAAGCTTTTCCTCTAAGGTTTTCCAGTGCTTTCTCTTTTGCTCTCCAAGCTTTGTGATACTGTATGTTTATGCCAAAATCGTTCTTCATATCTTTCTGAATGTCTTTAGGATTGTAGCATCTCTCAGGATCAAGAAATTTTGGCATAATTTTCTCAGCAATCAAAGTTGATGTGGCTTGTCTTTGATTTTCCATTCTATGTTCAATAGGACATGAATGAACATTATAGAACTTCTTGATTTCAAACATGTCAGTCTTCATTCTTCGGGCAGCTCTCATACACCATGTGCAATTTTTAATGTAACAAACAACATAGTATTCTTTTTGGCATGATTTTTCTATTTTGAACTGGAAATTATTTGAAATGGCATAAGAAAACATCACCTTCTTTAGAGTGTCTTTGTTTGCATATACTTGGCCAATTTCAATTTCAGAATTTGTGGAGTCTGTAATGACGTTGCTCTCAACCAGTTGTAAACTGTTTTCTTCTGCCATTGCCTGTTTGCTTAGCATTCTTCCATATTCTATTATGTCTGAGCAACTTCTTTGTAGAATGTTGGATGGTTGTTTTGTAGCTGAAGACTGTGAAACGGTGAGTTGCAACGATGTGGAATAGGTTCCATGAGAGTATTGCATTTCCTGTGATTCCTTTGTTGCTATAATTGGAAATTTTGCAACATCATTTGATTCTTTTCTAATGGCCATGTAAAAATCGAAACCATCTTCATCATCAATACTAATAGGCTCTGCTCCTAACGTTTCTTGAAATTGTAGAACAACTTTTGAGAAGTCTGGAATTTGTTTTTGTACTTTTGAAATCAAATCTGGCAGACTGCAGCTTGAATGGAGGACAAACCCTTTTTTCTTGAAGTTTGTGAATCTCCAATCATCATCCCATTTGCCTCCGTAGTAAAGCAAAATTGGAATGTTCATGTCTGTATATCTGTAAATGTAATTGTAATTTATATGTTGAATTATTTTGAAAGTGTAAATGAATTCGACATTGAAAATTGGGTTGAGAATTGTACCTAATATTTTGTAAATCTTCAATCTTTTGCAATGTTTTTTGTTTGATATGGTGAATGTTGCTGGCGGCTTGTTTGTGTTTTGTATTGATGAATATATGTAGGGTTGGGTAAACGGCGTACAGGATGCAAAACAAAGGTTTGATATGTAATTTTTTTCTTTTTTGATAGAAGGTGCAAATAAAAATGTTAATGGAGATGAAAATGTCATTGGCCCGTAGAAATATGTAATTAATCCAAAAGCCATTCAAATAAAAGCCCAAGTACAAATTTACAGACGTCATTCTTACGCATTATTATGACAACCTCAAAATAAGAAGAAATTAAAAGAAGAGATAGCTCAGCCATGTCACTTCTGCAACTGCCTTTCCTCGGCCACCTCAAACTACACTCGCATCCGTCCTCCAACTTCACTCCTCTATATTCCCATCACTCTTTCTCCATCAAACCCACTCCCCACTTTCCCATTCTACTTAAATCTAGCTTCTTCAACTCAAACTTATACCACACCTCTGCAAGTCTGATCACTCCCGCAACATCAATGCCCTCAGTCTCAGTTTCTTATGAGAAGTCAAAGAGAGTGTGGATATGGACTCATAATAAACATGTTATGACTGCTGCCCTCGAAAGAGGCTGGAACACTTTCCTCTTCTCTTCTCAACATCCACAGCTTGCTAATGATTGGTCATGTAAAGCCTCTTCATTTCTCATATTTCTTAATTTTTTATTCTACAATTTGAGGATGTTATCAGTACTGATAAAGAAATTGCTGATTTGGCGGTTTCCAGCCATTGCAGTGATATCTCCTCTTTTTGTTGAGGGAGGAGAAGTTTTGGATGGTGATAACAAAAGGATTGCTACTTTTATTGTGGTTTCAACTCCTCAAGAATTGTTGCAGCTTCAACCTGAAAATGGTCTTGCTGATTATATTGTTATTGACTTACTGGATTGGCAGGTATGCTTTGTTTCTTGGAACTTACATTGAATTTGATTGTACATTAGTCCTGGAAGTTTCTTCTGTCACTTTCTTTGGATGTTCATAGAAATTGTTTCATTAGATAATGGTTTGCGTACCTCGAGTGATTCTGATGTCCGCGTGTTTGATTCAGATTGGAAATACAGTATTAATGATTTCCTTTTCATTGTTGAGCTGAATCTTGTGTGTTTTAATCTTATGGTCACATATTCATAATGGAATTCTGTTCTAAGTAGTTTTATGAATATATTTATTAGATAATTCCCGCAGAGAATATTGTTGCTGCATTTCAAGGCAACAAACGAATGGTATTTGCTGTATCAAAAACTGCATCTGAGGCTCAGATTTTTCTCGAGGTACTCCCTTAATATTACTGGAAGTTTTAAGGAATTTAAACTGATCCAATAGTTCACCCATCCTTTAAAGACTCGAAATTTGTGATTTGGGACTTCTGTAGGCCTTGGAGCATGGTCTGGGGGGAGTTGTTCTAAAGACTGAGGAGATTCAACCAATTCTTGAGTTAAAGGTAACATTTTCTGCGTTGTGGATTGGAAACTCCCGAGTGTCAGAAGATTGCTCCTTATTTGGGTTGACATTACCAGGAATATTTTGACAAGAGAAATGAAGAAAGCAATCTATTGTCCTTGACAAAAGCCATTGTTACTCAAGTTAAAGTTGTTGGAATGGGTGATCGTGTTTGCGTGGATCTTTGTTGCCTCATGAGACCGGGTGAAGGGCTTCTTGTATGTTTCCAGTACTCTAATCTTTCATAATGGAAACTAATGGCTTTCATCAACTTATGTGTGCATGATTAGTTAATGCCTCAAATATCATTTGACAGGTTGGTTCATTTGCCAGAGGGTTGTTCCTTGTTCATTCAGAATGCATGGAATCAAATTATATTGCCAGCAGACCTTTCCGTGTAAATGCGGTGAGTCATGGCTTAAAAGAAAATTTTGGTATTTTTATTGTTTTCCTAATGGAATGTTCATTGCACTTGGAGCAAATGTTTATGGCTGAAGTTACTGGCCTTCAACTCGTTTTTTTGGATCTTTTCTGCCATATAAATGGTCTGTTGAGAAGAGTTCCTTGTATTTTCGTACGAGAAATTAATTTCTGACACAAAATTGCATGTACAATTTAAGCAAGAAGCTAGGATAATCCTTTGATGTATAGGGGCCAGTACATGCATACGTCTCTGTTCCAGGAGGAAAGACTTCCTATCTATCAGAGTTAAAGGCAGGGAAAGAAGTTATTATTGTTGATCAGAAAGGTCATCAGCGAACTGCAATTGTCGGGCGTGTGAAGATAGAGACGAGACCTCTTATCCTTGTGGAGGCAAAGGTGTGTTTATGAACTCCCATTGAAATAAATTATCATTTATTAGATGTTGATCTCCAAAATCACAGGATCATTTGTCAAACACATGCTTCATCTAATGACTTCTGAAATCAAAAGATCTTTGAATTGCTCCCAAACTTTCTTCTTGTTTATATTGAATGAGAAACTAAGAAACTAAGAATATTATTGTGGTTAAAATGTTCGCCTTGAAAAGACTTCGATAATCCAGAAAGTCCTCAAGTTGTCTTTGTTGATTAATTTGTTCAAATAATAGAATATCTATTAGCATTACCTATGGAACATGATAGTTGAAATAACATTGTGAGTTTCATTTCTTCTTGAATGAAATGTGAATAATCATTGGGAGAAGTTACACTTGCAATTCAGTTCTGCTCTTAAATTGAAATGGTCCAAAAAATTTGGGGAGGCAGGCACATGAAGCTCTTTCTATGGTATATTACCTGGAAATATATTACTGAATTTCTTGTCGACGGTGTTCAAATTCTGCTTCTAGATTTCTCATCAAAACTTGTTCTATACGTTCATTCTTAACTAATACAGATTCTGTGAAATATATTTCTTGTTACTCCTGCGTAGGTCCACATGTTTCTGACCTTGAGGAATGTCTGTGTTACAGATTGAAGCACTTGATCGAACTTTTTTTAGCATCTTGTTGCAGAATGCAGAAACAGTGGCTTTAGTCCCATCCCAGCAAGGTATATTTAGACTTACAATTTTAGCTTGCTTAGTTTATCTTTCCATTTCCTTTTAAAGAGACATGATTATCGTTTTGTACTTTTTCAGGAAATGATCCATCAAAAACATCAATACCAGTAACTTCCCTGAAAGCTGGAGATGAAGTTTTATTGAGATTACAAGGCGGAGCTCGACACACCGGAATAGAAATTCAAGAATTCATTGTTGAGAAATGAGTAAGCAAATAATGAAGCTATTTTTTAGCTACTGACCGCCAACAATGCTGGATAAGGGTAAGTCCCCGTTCTGATGATGTAAACTTGTAGCTCTCAGCAATCATCGACATCGGACAATCCTGAAAGCATGAATTATGGAAATTTAGATCGACCACATCAGATGAATCTTGGTTTGTTTGAACAGGAAACGCTACATGATGTCACTGGATTGCCTAAACTCTCTAGAACTGATTTATTTGAGATGTGTATTTCTCGTTTATCTGCTAGTTCAGTTAAATGCTTCTTGCATGCCTGGTTCCTGATTGTTCGAAGTGTGGTTTTACTATATGTGACTGATTGTCCATTCTTTGAACTATTATTTTGGCTCAGTTTTTTTCCTTGAAAAAGAAATGAAGAAAAACAGTTTCTCCTAAAGGGCTATATTTCGATTAATAACTGTCGAGACTAATAAATATAAATTTCTCTTCCTAAAATTTATAGAGAATAACAGGCGTGGGATTGAATACATAGAGATCAATAAATTAACTATTTGAAAGTTAAACTTAATAAATTAAGGTGACGAAAAATTGTTTTTATGAGAGTTTTGATTTAAAATGATACGAAAACTAAACAAAAATTAAAATCAAAAGCAGGAATTAAACAAAATAAAAATTAAATAATAAAAAATTTTAGTCAAGACACTTTTCGGTTTATTCATTTATTTGATATTGACACTAAAGATAAATTTACTGCATTTGAATAGAAAAGGTTATAGATCAAAATTCAATTTTTACTTAATTAATCACTATTTCTGAGACACATCGATCAGAATATTTCTCTAGCTTAAGGACAATTTCCGAGACATCTCGATAGAATTTAATTCTAAACCGTTTAATAATTATAGAAGTTCAATTCCTAACTAACAAATTCAAGACACCTAAATTCATTTAAGTTATATTGCTCACTTCCATTGACAATGACACAAAACGCCATTGACATTATTATTAAACTGTTACCAAACTGATAAGAAATATATACACCACAATTCTCAACTAACAACCTATTATCATAACAATTAAATTAAGTGATCATCTCAACTCAATTAATATGACAATATCAAAAACCAATAACACATGAACTGAATAAATACTAAAGTATAATAAATTAATTCAAGAATAATAGTCTCTCAAACATTGAATTAAACCTCAAAATATATTAATCAGAATCTAAATTTAACCTGACATACTAAACTTAACATAAAACATAAAAATAACAAAGTAAAAGAGTTTACCAAGCAATCTCCCAAGAAAACCCACCAAAAATCCCTTGCTCTGAATCGACAAAATTTGTTAAAGAATGAAAGCTACCCTTTTTTTATGTGTTTCTAACAATATGAGACTCTTTTCTAACCCTATTGGACTGTTGGGCATGCATGTGTTGTGTTATGGATGAGTGGGCTAGGGTAATGGGCCACACTCTACTTAATCGGTCCCCAGCCACGTATTCTTTCACGGTGTGTCCATGATGTAACTTGTCATGCCACGAGAAGACCTGTGCGATAAAATGTTGTTTCTGACTGATTAAACCTCCTATTTTCAGTATGATGTTGTGCCTCTTTTTAAACCTGCATCAATTATACATAAAAACAGTCTTTAAGTTTCTAGAGACACAAAATACAAAATTATGTTTGAAACATTAAAAGTGACATAATTAAAAATGCAAAACATGATAAAATGCATGGTAAAATGTGTCCAACATATAACTCATCATGCATTTACATGAGAATAGATCAAATTGTTACTATCTTTTAGGTATTCTCTAACCCATAAGTTAATTCCTTTATTCTTAAAACAGTTAGTTGTTGGTGTTAATTATAAGATTTTGATTTTCACATATTTTTATGTATAATTAAAGAAAGTGTATTAAGTAATGTGCATAATAAGTATTTAGAAGCATGTTACGTGACTATTATTTGTGCATTAAGTTGAGGTTAAAAAAAATATACAAAACTTGAAAAAATTGGATTATGGTATCAGTGATAATATTTTTTTGTCTTAATACAAATAGAAGAATTATAAACATGTAAAATGTAACAGCCACAAATTTATGATAATATATTTTTTTATTTGTATGTTGGAATTATTGTTGTTGGGATTGGTTGTGTTGACTTGATATTAAATAGGTGAAAATTTGATGCAGGTGTTTTAGCACGGTGGTCAAGGTCATTTGATGTAGGTGTTGTAGCACGGTGGTCATGGGCCGCCACACAAGGGTTGTGGTACTTTCCATGGTGTCCCTGTTGGACCATGGATGAGTCAGAGTTAGGGCACGACTACAACACAGGTCGTGTTAATGACTGTGGAGGTCAAGCATATGAACACAATCCCTCGACACGGCCGTGTCACGAGGGCGTGCTGTTTGTTAAAACACTGAGTCTGTAAATATATCTTAAAAACCCAATTAGGGTTCATTCTATCACTCACCCAAACACACACGACTTTAGCCCTATCCCCAACCAAAAGCCCACTACATCTCACCCTATATACAACGTTAGAGAGCCTAACACCGACAAGATATCTAACTCAAGGTAAGAACACTCTCTAACCCTAATTTTGTAGTTAACTAGGGTTAAAGTTGGGTGTTTTTAATATTGTTGAAATTTATATGAGAAATATGTTGAAAAGGCTGGGTACGAGTTAAAAGTATAGAGAGATGGTGGAGATGTGTACTATTCTTAATTTTAGACATGATTTTTAAGAAAAAGATAAAAGAGGAAGAGTAATAAGGGGAGAAAGGGGAAAGTATGGGACAAGATTATGGGTAAAAACCCTAAACAATGAAATAGATTTTGACGTGTGTGATAACTTGTGTATATCAGGATCACGAGAATCGGGAGAGGAATCCTAGTAGATATCTGATTCTCAATCCTAGCAAGTATTTTGTGGTAAGTGTATGCATTACACTTACCTATCTATCGATTGTATTTTGTATGGATAAGCATGTGCAATTAGTGAATTAAATGAACTCTTGTGAAATGATTGAATGTATAAATGGATGAATAGAGTATGATTTATTAACCTGTGATTGGAAACCTTGAATGAGGATGGTAAAAGATGTCATTGTTGTGGTTGAAAATAAGTAAGTGAATGATGAATGTAAAAGTGAATGGATGTGATCTTTGTGAATGATGAATCTCATAAGTGGGAATAATATTGATTAAGTTTGTATCATGGTGTGAGTGTTGAATTGATGTTGAATTGTTGATTAAATAACGAATAAACACATATTAGCATGATTGTGCATATCATTCATGAGGGGTAATGATGGGTGCATAATCATGTAGAGGTACCGCAGGGTGCAATAGGACTAAAGGGCACTGAGGGGTGCAAGATTCTATAGTGAGTATGGCTCCTCTAATATACTTGATTTGGGTACCAAGGGGTACAATTGAGATGCGGTTTTGAGGGGAATAATAATGGGTGTCGAGGGGTAGTAATACATGATATGTAGTTATTAACTCAATAAAAGTGACTTCAACTCCTCTGTAAATATCATAACCCTGGTTTTCTTAAGCCATAAATTCATTACGAGGCATCAAAAAATGCATTCATATACATGATAGGTACTAAGGGATCATGAGCACATCTATGACATTATAATTGTGTATGCTTATAGAGTATGAATTATTGTGATTGTGATTGTATTATTTGGATGGGAATATGTATGAATTATTATGATTGTGATTGTATTATTTGGATGGGAATACGTATGAATTATTGTGATTGTGATTGTATTATTTGGATGGGAATACGTCTAAGTATAATTTAAGATTGAATAGAAACCTTGGGTCTAGTGTGAGTACTGTAATAAGCTCAAACACACCACGAAGAGTTGTTGGAAGCTCCATGGAAAACCCATTAACTTTAAGGGTTCGCATGAAGGCAGTTTTATTAAAAATCCCACAAATTATGAAGCTAAAAGTGCAAGCTTCAATCCAGAACAAGTGAACCAAATTCTAAAATTGGTTGACTCCAATCTGAATATTCTTGGGGCCCTAATGCATTGGTAGCACATCTAGGTAGTCCCTTTTCTAAGGCTTTTTCTTGTTCCACTTTATATCCAGTCCCTGAATCATTAATTCAAGAGCTTCTGATCATATGAAAAGTGACTCTAATTTGTTCCATACTTACTCTACTATGTTTGGTCATGAAAAAATTCGTATAGTAGATGGTAATTATTCTTCTATTGCAGGTAAAGGTTTAGTCCAACTTTCTTCTAATATTTGTCTTAAATCTGTTCTACATGTTCTTATACTCAAGTGTAATATATGTTGTCTGTTAGAAAACTCAACCAAGATTCAGTTGTATTGTCACTGTTTTTGAATCTTACTGTGTTTCAGGAATAGGCCACGAGAAGGATGATTGGCAATGCTAAACTTATAGACGAGCTTTACTATTTTGTTGAGGCTGGCTTAAGGAATAAAGAAGTTCGAAGCTTCAGTAGCTTTAGTAGTATTATTTCTCCTTCTATTAAAGATTAAATTTTAATTTGGCACAAACGATTAGGACATCCAAGTTTTCCTATCTTAATAAAATGTTACCTCATTTGTTTAATTGTGAATATTGCATTTTGTGTAAAAGTCAAAAAAATATTTATGTTCTAAATGATTGTAAATGATCAAAACATTTTTACTTAATTCATAGTGATGTGTTGGGACCTTCACGGGTTAATACAATTTTTGGTAAAAAATGGTTGGTCAATGGTTGTAACATTCCCATTCTGAAGTCTATAATTAATAAAATGATCAACATAATTAAGTATTAATTTTATAAAATAAAGAATATATGAGGTTAATTATGAGTTGATATATAGTTGGTAGTAGGTATACATATATAATAGAATTGTTGCCAAAACATAGAAAGTACAGGGGGTGGCTGAGTACGTGCAGTGGACTACACGATGTGGTCACTACAACGTGTAGAATACTACACATGATCACCAATAAACACGTGGTGAACAACTACCATATGTAGTGTTGGTTGACAAAATGTAGTCTTGTAAATGTAGCACAATTTTGGAATGTTTGGAATTTAAAGCATGAGGTGGATTGTATTTAGATTTAAAAGGTGAAGCTGAGGAAGAAAGAAGCATAAACGGAGGAAATTATACAAAGACCAGAGTGAGGAAGATCGAGAGAAATATGGAGAGATTTGAGGAATTAAGGTAGAAATTAAGCTGAGAACATGTGATCAATCGTAGGATTGAGCAGGATATTGATTGATATAATCGGTATAGGAAAACTACGGAGGAAATAGTAAGAAATTAATATAGGATTATGAATATGAATATACTGTCTGATTGATTTTTATTATATATGGTTATATAGGACGTTAGTCGAGTCGACAGAACCAAAATCGAGTCTAAGCGAGTTTAGGATATTACGGGAATAAAGGTGAGTAATCCAGACTCACTTTTAAATACAACCATATGTGTGATCACTTAAAGGAAAGATAATTAAAGGATATGCCATGATGACTGCGTATGATTATTAGTTGATACAGATTATATATGAAATTGTTAGAATTGCTAAATTGTGAGAAATTATTGATGTGGCGTGCAGGGGTTGCACATATGCCATGATGTTGATAGTCAAAGTGCTTTGTTTGATTTATTTGAGCTTAAATGATGTATACACAATAATCACATGAAATATAAATTTACTTGCACAGTGAAAACAAAAGCATATGCATATGGATGAAGGATATTATTGTGATATTAAAAGAAAGAATATAAGTGAAATCCCAGATTATAGGTGAAATCCCAGTAAACATTCATAAGAAATACAACTACGATAAACATGAAATTAAATTATACAGATAAAACTCATATTGAAAGATATGATAAAGGAAGTACATGATCTTTCATGACTTCATTATATATATAGAAATAGTTTTACTTACACAGATACATAATCATATACCCAGTGAATACGATTAATAATTTTTACACAGTCACATGATTTACACAGGCTATGTTTATATATATATATATATATATATATATATATATATATATATATATATATGTCATACAGTATAGGTTATGATATATGACAGGTGGTGATTGATATTTGGTGGAGTTTATTGCTAGAGACAGGAGTACAATTTGTTATTGGAGGTGAGAGTACAGTATTATTGGAGACGGGAGTATAGCACAATATAGGATAATGCAACACAGTATAGAAGTAGTAGTATATACATTGATACCGATTACATGTATAGTTACACATGACTTTATACAAATACACATGATATTATACGGAATACCTGAATAGATACACATGATGCATATACAGGTACACATGATATTATACAGATATACATGATATTATATAGAATACATGTACAGTTACATATCACAATAATAAGTACAGTTTACATGTTCATACGATAATATGTATATAAGAAATAGTATACAAACATAGATTATAGAAAAGAAGTACATGATATAGATACAAATCATAATAAAGAATTTAGAATGTAGATACTGATAAAAGAACAGAATACAGAGTATATAATAATAACACAAGTTATAGTTCACATGTTTAAAAGAAATATGAAAAGAATACAGATTATGTGTCTATATGATAAGATATACACGTACTCACGTATATAAATAGAATTATAGAATTATAAAAATAGATAAGCTTATAAGATGATAAGTAATTATAGATGATTACTCATCGAACCCGCAACTCACTAACTACAACTGTATATGTTATTTCAAGATCTGATAGTAGATAAAAAGTTACAAAAGATAATCCAGCAGGTGGGTCAACTGCCGCTTCTTAGCAATCTCTCTATACAGCCAGCCATATTTGTACACATAGATATGTACATATAAATGTTTGCATGATATGTATGCATTATGATTATATGATATATGATAAAAATAATCAGTGTATATGGAAAAGTGTTATATGATATGTATATATGTTTGATTTCTTCCAGGTTGATATTTGATTGATATACAGAGATACAACAGATGCATACAGGTCATGTCTAAAAGCATGAACATTTTATTGCATTTGAACAAGAATGTATTAGTATAATTCAAGGTCGTGTCCATAGGATATATTACACTAACACAGGCCAAGTTCTAGCCCAAGCTATAAGCCGAGATGTATATTATTATATACAGATATGATGTATGATTTCTAGATGATTATTAGAAAAAGTACTATCTCACGAAAAAGTTTTTAATTATTTAGCATTATCAGTTAAGAAAAAGGTTAATCACATGATTATTATGCTAATTAGTTTAGGGGGTTACAATGGATTCCTATGAAACAGTATAATTCATTGGTTAGCAAGCAAGCTATGGAAGATATCTTCAAACTAGTTTGAGGGGGAGTGTAGATTATCTTAATTGTGGAAACATTGTAGTAATAATATTTTACCCCTAGAAGTTAGCCCAATCAAATCATGATTACCGTAAATTAGCTAATTTAGATTAGAATAGATTTGTACAGATTGTTAATTCATAAAATAGGACCATGTATAACACTATAAGTATGTACTTTGTAAACATCAATACAATTGGTATAATTTACCTCTTTAGTTTTCTATTTCTGTAGTGTAGGCTTATTCTAGCTAGGTTGTTTGGATTAATGCATTGTCAAAATTTGTGCAAAATAGGTTAATCCCAAATAAATTATAAGTCCTAACATTGCCTCCCCATTTCGATGGTTTGTCAAAGCATTGATCATTAAACACATGCTGTTTTTAGGAGTACTTGTGTATTATATTATCTTTATGAGTCCAGGTTGGGGTAAGAATTTTTTTTCTTTTATATGTAATGGTAAAAAGAGGATTATATCCAATATGCTCAAGCTTAGGTTGGAATTAACATGCTCAATGTCTTAGGCAATCAAAAAAGGGATGTATGCCATAACACAAAAGTTTTAGACTCATTAATTTATGTCATACAAGGAGTGTGTGATTGGAATGAAAATTCCTGCCTAAGTAACTTAAACTTTTAGGTTATAGGCTTAACTTGACTAAAATATTATTGTGAAATGTGGATCTTGGCTCACAACGTATACTACCAAAATTGATTATGAGATGTTGATTTTGAATTGTAGGACATAAATTTAAGATGGTTTAAAGAAATTTAAAAGACATTATCTGACTTAAATTATGGTGATTTATTATAGAAAAGACTACGAATAATATCCATTTATGATCCATACAAGTAATGGATAAAATTGATTAAGAGAAAATGATAATAAAAGTGCAAATTCTGATTTGAACATTTTTGTTATATAGTTCAATCTCTCTATTTCAAACACATAGACATTAGATACCGGATGTAGGTCACATATTTTCTTCAAATGTGAGTGGACTAATAAATAGTAGAGAGTTGACTAAAGGTGAGATTAATCTCCTTGTGGGGAATGGAGCAGAGATCACTACTATGGAAGTTGAAGATTTCTAATTGAATTTACCAATTGGACTTGTTCTTTTTGTGAAGAATTGTTATTATGTTCCTGCAATGTGTAGAAATATAATTTCAGTGTCCTATTTAGACAAAGATAGAATTGATTTTTGATGCGCGTAATATGAGTATATTTTCATACCGTAAATTATATATTATGCACAAATCTTAGCTAAATTTCTCCTAAAGATAGCATATAATTCGTAACTGATAAGAAAACTTGATTTATTTTGAATGTGATGCTTTCACAGAGAATAGTTCATATCTTTATAGATTATTAACTATTTTTGTATGATTTTAATTTTTAATTCGATAATCTATATTGATTATTATATGAGGCATATATGTGGATAGGTTTGCAACGAATTGAGAGACAAATGGGCATGAAAATTACAACACGCCCGATGAGCTGACTCAGCAAGGTCGTGTTCACACATGTTATGCCCAGAGTTCCATACACGGCCTATATGTGAGAGCACGTTCATCGTGCCAAGTGTTTAGGCACAACATGTGCCCATGTTCATCAACATAGGACTGTGCTAAATTATTTTCAGCATGAGATGGGTGCTGGACGTGCTGATATTGTCTCATTTGATAAAAACATGGAGCACTACCCGTGTTGGAGTTAGCACGTCCATTCTTAGGATTTCTTCAGCATTAGTCTAGTTTTTAGGCAGTAGATTAGTGTTCTTTAGATTATTTTCCATACCCCTTAGTTTAGATTTCATCTCGCACCTTTACTTTCATTTTGATCACTTTTCCTTTACGCTTTCTCCATTTTGATTTTGTTTCTTAATCGCCTTTTGACTCCCATTTGCGTTTTATTGCAGATTCTCAATTGGGTTTTGCTTAGGATTGCTTGGATTGAGTTTCTTTTACCTTTACGACCCTTTTTTTGCATTTTCAGTACTTTTTTAGATTTAATCCAAATTTACTTTATGATTTTGATTGTTTTTAGATTGGGTTTTTATGTTTATGACTATGGTTAATGTTTTTGATGTTTTGAATGAGATTTTGTTTAGTTTAATTAAGAGTTTTTGATGTTGAAGTTTACTATTTGCTCGAATGATGTTTAGTTTACATTTTATATTAATGTAAATTCCATTTTGATGCTTTAGTTCATTGCTTTGTTTATTGCTTTCACTTAATTTGCTTTCGTGCTCTTTTCAATACACTTTCATTGCTTTGATTTCATTTAATCGCATTTACTTTTTTTGCATGTTATATAACTGTGGCATTTAAATTCACTCAGTTCTAGGATTAGTTAAAAATCGACCTTTTAATCTTACTAGACTTCAAATAAATAATGAAAAATCACATAGAAAATGGCTTATTCCCTAGCGTTTGATATTTTTGTCGAGTTTTTACTCTTCATATTACTTGAATGTGTACACTTGCGTATGTTTATGGCATTTAGTTTAGGCTGCATCAATTTTTTTTGCGCTTTTACTGGGGAACTTTTAACTAATTTTGCTATAGTGTTCTAGTTATGACACTACAAAACAAGTATTTAGCGTCCAAATTTTTGGATCCTAAATGTGTTTTTGACGCTAAATTCATTTAGCGTCCAAAAGTTGGACGCTAAATTTAGACGCTAAAATGCTTGACGCTAAAATAGTATTCATATGGATAGGGCCGCACAAAGCTGCTTGTAATGCCCCCAAAAATATCCCCAAAGATCGGCAGAAAAGAGTAGCTTAGAACGTACGAGAACTGCGAGAAACAGACTGTCCTGAGGCCTAAAACGGCCACAGGAACGACCTGGGAAACCGTTCCCATGGCCGTTCTCATTTTAAAAGAGACAAACATATTATTTCGACCCCAACTCATTCCATCCAAGTCTCATTCGTACCAAACCCTTCCCAAACACTTTCTAACCCTTCCAAACATAAAAAACTTCCTTCCCACACTTAAGACTCTTAGTTTTTGGCAAGGGAACGTAACCTAGACAAGCCCTAGGGTTTCCAAACAGTTTCAACAAGGTAAGCTCATGTTCATCCGAAATTTGTTGGGTACAATTTATGGATTTGTGTACGGTTTTGTGGGTTTTGATAATGGTTCTTAATGGTTTGTGATTGTGCAGTAGATTTGTGAAAATGGTGGGAGTTTTATGTGATTTTAGGGTTAAGAAATTTGGGATTTTTGAGGAAATCCGAATTTGAATAAAGAAATTAGTTTGAGTATGTGGGTAATAAGTTAAATGTGATTAAATGTGTGTAGGTGTTGGTATTCGAAACCCGAACAGATGATTGGGCGACGAATCAGACTTTGGAAACCCGAGGTAAGTTCATTTGCCACTTACTTTATTGTGTTTTGTATATGAATGGTTGATTACATACGTGTTGTGTTGCTTGGCTATGTATGAATTGATTGTATACCTTTGAGAATATGTTAGATGGGTTGTGTATGGTTGCTTCTAAAGTGATGATGAGTTGGTTATGAGGTGTGGTCTTATGTTAAACATGTTCTTATGGAAGATGTTTGAGTAGTGCTTGGTATTGTTGGAATGTGTTGTTAATGGTAAAGTGTGAGGAAATGTATTGTGATGAAATTGCATGGTTGTGGTGTTTTCGTTTAAGAATGAGTAAGTGGTGGACTGTGTGTGTATGAGCGGTGTGGTATGTTGAATATGACAAATGTTGATTCGATGTAAGAAAAAGTGGTAACAAAGGTGTGAAATGATCGCGTGAATTATGGAAGAATGTATGTTATGAATGCTACACATAAGTAAATGGATATGTGTTAGGGTTTACGAAATGTAAAATGTAAAGAGTAAAAATAGTTACGTATGAATAAGTGGTTGGATAACATAATTTATGCAATGTGTCCTTGAAGAAAGGGTATGTTTGTATGAGTTGCTTATATTGAGATTGTTGAATATAGTTGCGCCTTATGGTAATGTGGAAAGTTATGATAAAACTGATACGATGGATTTTGAGTATGCTTTGCTTATGTTGATGAATATGCTCATATGTAACGATGATGTGTATGCTCATATGGAGCGATGATTGATGCTTTGTGAATTTTATATGGTATGGCTAATACGAGCATGTTGACACTGAATTGATTGTGGAATTTTTAAGAAATGAAAAAGGTTTTGTGTTGGAAATGTTTAAGTGCTGAAGTTGTTGTTTAATGTATGAACCAGCAGGTGTGAACGGCCAAGGGAACGACCAAGCTGGCCGTTTCCCATGGTCGTTCCTTAAGTAAATTGGCCCAGACAAGGCCGAACGACCAGGGTGAACGGCCAAGATGGCCGTTTCACTTGGCCATTTTCCCTGTTATGGTTGGTTAAAAATGATTAATCAAGAAGTGTGTGATTTGACTATGGGTCCTTTATCGATTAAAAAAACCTAAAGACTTGCATTTGAGAATGTTAATGTGTTAGTAAATGTTCCATTATGTAGGAAATTGGTTTATGATTATGTGGTGAAATGGAATATGAATGCTTGGTTATGTGCATGAGGATGTGTGTTATGATTTATAAAATGTGTAGTGTAAGTGTGATTCGGTTTATATATGAATAAAGGCTTGGATGACCTGATTCATGCAATATGCTCATTTATGATTACGTGTGGCTAAAGGCCTTTGGGAAATGGATTGTATTGCATTCATTTCATGGCATGTGGCCATGTGTGAGCATCATTGAATGAGATATTTGTAAAAAGGAGCTTATGGCTCACAAACAAAAAAAAGGGGTTTGCGCCCACAAATGAAGAGCTGAGTGAACTCCCTTTTAAAAATGAAATAAAATGGAGCTTCGGCTCACAAAAGAGATGGAGCTTCGGTTCACAAATGAAATGGAGCTTCGACTCACAAATGAAATGGAGCTTCGGCTCACAAAAGTGATGGAGCTTCAGCTCACAAATGAAATGGAGCTTAGGCTCACAAATGGAATGGAGCTTTGGCTCACAGATGAAATAGAGCTTATGCTCACAAACGAGGAAGAGAGTGGACTCTCTCTTACAATAAGGCTCCGGAGCACAGCATTTTTATGTGGAATGCATTAGCATTGCATATGCATTCATTCATTGCATTCATTATGCATACTTGACATCGATTTCATGGAAATGAATGTGTGTATTATGGATATGGTATGAGCATGAATTGTAAATGAAACAACATGTGTTCTTGTATGAGTTTTATGAACGAATTGTTATGGTTGTGATACGTGTTTGGCTTGTGATTGTCTAAGGAAAATGCTTGTATTGGTGATGAGAATTGATATATTGTGTGATAATTAATGATTATGTTTTGGGTATAATTGTAATTGTGTGGATGTTAGGCCGTGTTAGGCCGAAGGTTCCCCTGCACATTCAGCATAACAACTATAGGGGTTCACTTACTGAGTATTTCTATATACTCACTCTTGTTTTGCTGTGTATATGTGTGCAGAGTGACAGGTTTCAGGGACGGGACAATTTTTCAGTAAGGCCAGCGGTGCGATACTTTTGAAAGGTCGAGCTCCTAGTGTTTTTTGGTTATGTTGTTTATATGCCTGTACAAGTATGACATTTGTGAGAATTTCAAACATGGCATGTAAAACATTTTCCCTTACTTCTGCATTTTAAAATATATTTATGATGATCCACTCTGGTCTGTATTTTATGTTTTGTAAAACTATGTTTCCATTTTCTCTCTCCGATAACTTATGTTTTAAAAAAAGAAAAGAAAAAAAATAGGGCGAAATTCCAGGGTTATTCAAAAATGAGTTTTACGAAAATTGGCGTCACACTGCTTCCATCGGTAAATAAATTGGCAAATGCTCCATTGAATCAAACAAACTGGGTGAAATATTCTCTCAAGCTTGCATAATATAATTGATATTTCTGCATGTAAACATCTTATTTTTTCATCATTTAACTCGTAGCACGTAAGATCTTTAAAGAATGTACTCAACTATGCAATTGGCTCATAGTATTTGTTATTAAGAAATGCACGGAAAGCAACAAGCATTAATCTTTGCGTGAATACATGACCGTCATGACTTTTCATTCCAAAAATCCTTAACTTTTGCAAATCTATGCATCGGCTCAAATTGGAAGTATAACCATCAAGAAATTTCACTGTTCTAATCCAATAAAAAAAAAATCTCTTCTGTTATTCCTAAATCGATGTTCCAGTTGAAAAAATTTTCTATGACAATCAAACCAACACATTTTTCTGTTATTTTTAAGGTAAAATGCACGAGTAAATTCCATTCATTATGGGCAAACAAATTTTCTCGAAGTGCTCCATCCTACAAATTTATATATAATATATTATTAATTAATCAAATCATATGATCTAATTAAATAATTTAGATATATATATTAACAAGTAATTTATATGAATACGTACCTGTAATGCCCAAAAAAATATAACTTAAATTAGAGAGGAATAAGAAAATAGTGGCATAGAACGACCTGGGAAACAGCCTGACTAGACCATTCCCTAAACCTTTTTTGCTGTTGGCAAAAAGTTAATTTTGCGCTGAATAAAGGCGAAACGGTTAGGCAAACTATTTGGGTAAGCCGTTCGACCTGATGGGTTTTTAAAATCAGGAGCGTATTTATGAGAAAAGAAAGAGAGAGGAGTCATTTATTAACCCTAGCTATAACCCACACAAAGAACCCCCTCTCAACCCTCAAGAAACACTTCAAGGACCCTCCTAATGCTAATCTTTACCCATCACACCTAGATCTCTATAATCCCACACTAAAGCATCCATTTGGACGAACTTTAGGGTTTTAAGGTGATTTGGAGAAAGGTAAATCTCTAACCTTAGGGTAAGATTTGTGAGAAATGGAGTGAGGTTATGTGGTTTAAATGGGTTTTTATGGGGATTTCTAAATGTGTGAATATTTAACATGAACCAGTAAGATTGGCAAAAGATTGGGAAATTTAGGGTTTTGGATAAATCGAGGATTTTCTGTAATTAGAGGTACAAATGAAGAAATAAGTAGAGTATGTTATATATGACGTGAAATGTGGTTGATTTGTGTAGAAGGTGATAATCAAAACCCAAGTCAAAGTTGAGCAACAAGCGGACTTTGTGGATTTCGAGGTAAGTACATCAAAACGCACTTACCTTGGTATTTCTTGCCTTTGTGTGGTTAAGTATATCCAATTGATTGGGGAATGTTGAAATGTTAGGTTAATGTGTCTTATAATGAACTCGAAGCTTGATATGATTTTAATTGATGAAACTGGGTTGTGTTGAGTGAAATGATAATAATACTGTTGTGCTATAAGATGTTGTGAAAGGAAATTAAATGTAAAATGTGTAATGGGTTCGACGAGTGTGTTGTGATGTGTTGTTGTTATTTGGGTTAAGTGTGGATTTGTGTTTGGAATTAATGATTGGCTAAGCTAAGAATTATGTGAGATATTTGAATAAATGATGTGTGTGGGTAAGTTGTGACTGATGTTTTGATGTGGTATGGATTTATGGATGATTTCATCATAATAGGCATAAAGGTGGAGTTATGAATGTTCATGTGGAACTCATTTTTAAATACTTGTTTTCCTGATAATCAATAATCTTTATAAAATAATAAAATATCATACTGAAATCAGAGTGAAATACGAGAAAATAAGAGGAGAGAGAAAATAAAACAATGTTTTAAAACATTCTAGGGCCCAAAATAGTCATAATATAAAAATTTTTATAGCAAAACCAATAGAAGAAGTTTGAAACATTTTCAAACTCAAAATAGTATAATATACAAGATATGTACAAATATGTACAAAGTCAAAACTGGAAGCACGCAAAAACAGAACTATGGAGCTTGACCTCTGACAACTGCAAGCTCTTGCAGAAGATCTGATAACCGCAGCTCTGTTCCAGTAGCAGCTATCTGCGTCCTGCGCATCATTTAAACACATAAACAAAGGTGAATATATTTTACAATACTCAGTAAGCTTTGTACGCTATAATTGATTCGTAAATTTAAATGTGCGCAGGGACAATCAATATCTCATCTCGAAATACGATCCTCCTCTAACCTAATCAAACAACTCAATCAATTCACATAGTCATTCACA
>CANYCX011123627.1:0-19865 GCA_948193385.1 Breynia disticha f. nivosa | reverse complement strand
CTTGTAACATTTTGTGAAAAAGGGGATGTAAACATTTGTTTTTTTTTAAGATTTAAATTCTTATGCTTCCATTACTATTTCATTTATTGTGTTACTAAAAATTTATTTTAAATCGTAAAATCGATTTCTGGGTTTAAGTATCATTTGTAGGAGGAAAATATACGCAAATGATATTTAAATTCAGGGGTCACACTAACCGCTCAAGTATATAAAAATCTAAAAATATGAAAAATGGATGTTTTAATTCTGCTGAATGTAACACTAGCTGTTCTTACGGTAGAGATTAAAGAGGCAGAAAGCATACAATGAGTTGGGAGGTTTAAATATGAAGACAAAGAAGGAATAAGAATTGATAAGTTGGTAGGAAGAAGGATTATATTGATCTAGATAAGTCTAAGATTTTTAATATGATGCTATGTGTACTTTGTTATATGTACTTGTCTAATAAATTAGTAAACATAATTGTTTAAGACACTTGTTTTAAGCTCATGAACAAACTCGTCAATTATATAAAGATGTATATTCCTATCAAATTTAAGTGTACAAAATGTATACAAGGTAAATTTTAGTCAAGCTCGGAAAAGTTCATGAACATGTTCATTATCTCACAATCTTTAAACGAGCCAAACTTGAACAAATTTTTGAGCTCAACTAAAAATCCAACTTAAGCTAAGAGCTGAGTTTGAATACTCCAAAATACTTTGGCTGACTTCATTAAATCCCTATTTATGTTCATTCGGAGTTAGAGAAGAACCAACTCAATCGGGCTAGAAGGGGAAAACCCGAAAATGTGTTGATTTGGTAAAGCTGACTTGAGTTTCCACCTTTGAACTGTGTTTATGGTAGTTTTCTAAATAAAGACATTCAAATTGCCAAATATAAAACTGTAAGGGTTTGTTTCACATTATTGTTTGAGAAAGTTAAAACATATTAAAACAGATTTTGAGTAATAAAAACAGTTTTTTAATAATATTAAAACATTGTTTTATTAAATATGTTTTTGGTCAAAAACTTACTTTCGAAAAAATCAGTCATTTATATTATATCAAAGTAAAAAACTATTTTTTTCACACAATAATAATATATTATTTTATGGTAAAAATTATAAATTAATATTAATTGTTATTTATAAAATTAAAATAATTGTTATATATAGAAATAAATTTTTTTATAATTTCATTTATATTTTCTTTATTATAATAATTTATCAAAATATTTTTTGTCAAAATTTTAAATTAATTTATAACTAATAATAATTTTTATAATATATTACTTAAATAGCTATCTGATTTTATTAATAATAATTTTTATAATAAAATAATTTTGAACAATAATCTCTAAGTAGGTTTTTTTTTCTTTTTCAAATTAGGATATTTTATTGTCTATCAATTGAATGTACTCTTTAACATTATTGAGACTGAACTGGCAATCGAATCAACAAAACAACCCAATGGTTGTTTTACTGATTGAATCAGTAATTATACAACTAGTGAAATTTACCAATTGAATCAACCGATTCATCGGATTTTCACTGATTTGATACGGTTTCATGCAAATAATATAACCGAACAAAAGTAGTCTAACCGATTCATTATATAACATTGGAACACTTACTGTTACGGATGTAAAATGCCATTCCAACCACTGCACACAATTACCCATCCATTGTTTCTTGCAAAGTCAATCCAACTACTTCTTGCTATGATACAACTCTCTATTGTATATAGCTTTTGTTGTTCCATTGAATACCGCCTATTGTTAAATTACCTTTCTTTCTGTGCAACCTAATCGCACAGAGCTAATATGCATTCCCCAAAAAAAAAAAGTCAACGCAAAGGTTAAAATTGCGCAACTTCACTCGAAATTATAATACGGTTGGATCATAATGCATGTCCAAACGTAGATGAACGAGTATGAGGTGAGTCTTAGATTAGATCCATCAAAATTTAGTCAGACGAATCAATATCCAACACAGGAATCCTATAGAAGTAAGAGAAACATGACAATTTTCTTTTACTTGAAGATACCGGTGATCGAATCCTCCTGCCCATGAATCCTTTCCCATTCAGGGAATCATATAATGCACCCATCTCCATTTCCTTCTTCATATTTTTCTTCTCATCACCATAACTGCAAAACACACATCCACTACTCAAACAATATACACACCACCATACCAAATATGAGGAGGCGGGCCCATATACAAAAATTCACATACCATGTTTAGAATAAACTTTAGTAATAGGAAAATGCCATTCAAGTTATGAGTATATGCATGTTTGCACATTAGGCTTTATCATCACTTGCAACACTCAACAATGCAGACAAGTATTTTATCTAAATGCATGAATGCTGCATGCATTAGGGTTAATATAAGGTTTTATCATCACTTGCAACACTCGACAATGCAGACAAGCATTTTATCTAAACACCCTCATACCCAACCTTTCCACCAAACACAAAAAGAACAGGAAGAAAGAAACAAGGTCCTGGCATTTGACATATGGCTTCCTAGATGGGAGACGAAAATGGTAGTACATTGAAGTGGGGAAGGAACAGAGCTAGAGCTTATTGAGTTACATGCTGACATATGAATGGGTATACTATGTACAGTTTTAATCTATTAATTTACCAAATCAATTATGAGTCGATCGGCTTTCAGATTTCAGAAAAAAATGATACAACCAAACCAAGTGATCCTTTAAAAGTCCTCATCCAATGATGAACCAACCGTCCAAGTAACCAATCAAAGCAATCAGTTAGTTGAGATTAGTTACTCTAATGGCTTGTTCTCTATCAAAATAAGAACGAAAAATTACACAAGAACTCAAATCTAAATAAAACTAGACCCTAGAAATAAAACATAGTGGATTTGCCCTTCTTATTGAACCTAAAACATGATTTTAAAAAAAAAAATATGTTCTCCCGGATATTTTTCAATGTCAATCACTTGGGAGACGTTAAGAAAAAATAAGAAAGGAAAAATCCAAATGACGATGTTTATTTTTGAGAGTCAAATGATAAAAGAGTTTTTGAGTATTTCTCCCTGCCAATGAAATTCATTACTTTTATTTGTGTCTCATTCCTCATCAAATAAAGAGTTATAGATCTAAACAACAAGAAACAAGATAAACAGATAACAATAATCCAGAGTAGTGTGGTAATGAAGGCGAAAATAATCCATACCGCTCTCGGATGATTTTGAAAGCTTCTTTTGTCGCATAAGGCATACCTGTTTTCGGATCAAGGTACCTGTTTCAAGAAATCAAAATTTCAGAATGATTACTTCAACTGCAGCTTCAAAAACATTCAATGAGACCAGCAAAAGTGGAATTGCCAAAGCAACTGCCATCAGACAAAAAGTTGGGTGCCCACAACGAGATAACTGAGCATGAATACCAGCCAAAGATAACCTTATACCATCCATTCTTGCCTCTTTAACAAATCAGAGATTCAGAAGAAACCACTTTCCCTTCATCTCAATATGTTGTTGTTTCATGAACCTATATGAACTATTACTTGAATTATGGAATCGGATTCCCAGTTAAGGCATAGAACTCTTGCACCTAATTAAGTTTCTCAATTAAACAAAGAAAACAGTAGTGCAGTTCTCTATTACTGAAATCAACTCCATTGAGGAGTGAATATCAAGTTGCTCCAGTCTACAAGCATAGGAAGAGATCAGATAAGAGTACTACATTGAATAAGTTAGGAGTTAATTTCCTATCTTTAGAGAACTTCAATTCCAAATAATAATTCTTTTATGCGACACCTAATACTCCATCCTAGGATCTTTAACAGTGTGTTTGAATAATAGCCATAGAAAGGGAATAGATTATCCAACTGATTAACAATTTTAACAGCCCTGTTTGGAAGGAAAGAACCATAAAGAAGGCTTTCATATGCCTATTTTGTTGGTTAAAACCATTGAATGGAATTATATATTATCTATGGAAGTTCGAAGCACTTTTCCATTTTATGCAAAAAAAAGTACTAGGATCACACTAACAACCTACTTCAATCCCAAAAAATAACTAGTTCGGTTGATAAACATTGGAGGACACTTTCAAAACCCAACAAAATATATGTCTTAAACCCTTCACAAGCCCTCCTCTCATACATATTTCATTGTATCCCCTCATTTATTTCCTTCCCTTTTCCTTTCCAAACAAGCCGCAATGCTTCTATAGCCCCACAAAGGAAGGTATAGATAAGTGATTTAGACCCTCAATTTGTAGCTCAATAACAATAACAACTGATGAAGCCAGTAACTGCCTTACTAAAAACCCCAATGAACAATAGGCACCATTTTGCATTTCTTCTCACTATATGGCATTATTTACTTTTTCTTGAAAATGATGCTTCAGGCAATCAGTTTTTACTTTTAGGGTCTCATCTAATATCAAAGGCACTACAAAAAGGAAAAGGGAATAAGTTTTTCTCTTAGAAGAAAAGCAAAGACAAATCAATTTCTTTTCATACCATTTACCTCATCAGGCTCTAATTAACATATGCAACAATAAAACTTTAAGAATTTTGCAAAAAGATAACCAGGGCGAAAAACTACGGTTGGAAAAACACAAGTGCAATACTGAACTGACTTTTACTTCTCCCCGAAGATGACTTTCACTTTTTGAACCCTGGAGAAATAATTGAAACAAGAAACCTGCAGAATGGAAAAGAGCTTACTTTGCAGGTAATCCTGTGACAGCACACAAGGCTTTCTCTGGATCTGGAAAAATCAAAATACATAATCACAATATGGTAATACATGAGATCACAGAAATTCCATATAAGCACAAGCAAATTTAATTTAAACATGAAGTCCACAGGAAGAATGCCCATATTTGGGATCACCACAGAACTAGGATACAAAAGGAATCAAACAAACAGAAAACTCTCTGGAACTCCCATCACCAGTTCATTGATCATTTTTAAAAGCAATATCTGATGGTAACAAACAAAAGCATAACTTCTCAATCCAGGAAAAAAGAACAAAATAAAATGCATTGATCATTTTACAATTGGAAGTTAAACTTTTTCATATGATTAGTTGATTTTTTTCCGACAGTATAATCAGTTGAAATTTTTCTCGCAGAACTTAGAATACTACTACACAAGTAAATATAGTGGCCCAGAAATTACCCATTCACATGCAACCAACAGCACCAAAGAATTTGAGGGATTCATGTCTCCACAAGCCATCAATGCCACAATTTTGATGCAAATTGCCAAACATATTAGAAAGGTAGCAATTGATATATGAGGTTTTCTTTCATCAAACAAGTGACAGAGATGACAAATCTTAACAATTTAAAACCATTAAACACACTGCAGAAGACAACAATTCTGTTCTGTTAGTAACTAAATATTGCACAATCCTTGACTAAGGCAAGTAATTAATCCCAGTAGGCTAACCTCCAGAGTTCACTCATACATAGGTTAATTAGAAGCATGTGGCACTTACATGGACAAGTTTTTGTTGGAATCTGTGATTGAAATGACAACCCTTGGAAATCTAAATATGATGAACCTACAAACATCAATCAATATATTAGAACAGGTAACAAAAATTGCAATGCCCTAACTTTATTGTGTAAACTTGAAGATAACAAGTCAAAAAAGTTATTTGCCATTTTTTGAACAGTATCGTATTTGAGGCCCAGTATAGACAGCTTTATGTACAATTGCTCTTTTTTTAACCTCTTCTTCCCTTGCTAAAACACGCTCCAAGTTCCTCAGATTCATGATTTCTTCAGAATTAAGATGTAAAAAATTCATGTTGATACAACTTTAGATGAGGTAAAGAGGCTCTTAACAAAGAGGAAAAATGATTCCAGTCATCAGGTGTTACCTGTTTGAGCTGCTTCAAGAAGCATCTCCTCTTGTGTCATCCTCTTCTCTTCACCTTCCTTTTTTCGTTTTACTGGCTGCAGAATGAATCAAATAAATATCAATAAATTGGTTATGTAGAATAGAAAATGGAACCTTTTTTCAGAATTTGAAAAATATAAATTGAAATTCATGAAAGATTCCATTCTGCGGATTATAGAAAACATACCAGAAGCTTTATGTGATTCATATTATGTATTTCAGTTATCAATTATCAATCCAGTAGATGTTAAGAATGGTCAGTCAGGGACGCAAAAATACATCATAAATGTAAAATCAAATCCATAAATCTAGAGAATAGGTCTCCAACAGTCCTTCAATCACAAACATAAGCAAAACATTTAGAAAAATATGCGCAAAATAGAAATGGCAAATTTTAGCGGCAAAAAAAAATTCAAATGCATTTTAACCAACAATTTTCCATCGCCATTGTACGGTACAAATGTTAGCCGAATTACCTCGTCGATGAATCAAATTAGAAATGATCGAATTCATTGTTTTAACAAGAAAATTATAAAAGCCTATTTTGTCATCGAGGATAACAAATATATATTTCTACTCTTGGATAGTATTTCTTTCACTTGAACAAATGAAAGAACAAAACCTATTTATTTATTTTTTGGACAAGTAAGAACAAACCTTGATGGTTGCCTGCAAAGTAGCACGCATTGCATCTCTCTCAGCTTGACGAACAATGACTGAGGTTCTCGTAGATTTCCTTACGATTCTCTCAGCTTCACCATCATCATGCACATCATTATGTTCCACTGCGGCAGATCGAGGAGCTGACTTTTCATCCTTTGGAGACTCTTCTGAGTTTGGAATAACTTTATTTTTCTTCTTTTTCGCCGACGGAGCTTTTTTCCCCGGAAATATTAGCTTCTTCTTTCTCTGACTCCTATAAAAAAAATATAATACTTAAACTGCCAACAAAGATAACCAACAGGCATTGAAGCAAAGAAATATTGGACCTTTCTTCTGCATCATTGTCTGGTTCTTCATCTGGCTCAGGCTCCTACCAAAATGAAAGTCGAATAAGACGATAAACATTTAACAGCAACAAAACTGATTTGGATTGCAAACGCCATAAATAAATGTATAAGAGTTGAAAAATACCCACATCCTCATCGAAATCACTATCGAATTCATCCGCAACCTCTGCCTCTTCTTCGTAATTATTGTCATTCTCTTCCTAAAACACAATAAACAAACAAAACGTATAAGCATTTCAAATGCTCAATTACACAAGTAGAGTAAATATAATCGAAAAAATAAAGAATGTACGAAAGAAAAAGTTATGGGAGAAGAAATAGATGAAATACGTCTTTGAGAGCATCCTGATTCCAGAACTGTTCGTCCTCTTCATATTCCTCATCGAGCAACTTGGTCATTCTGCAAAAACAAAAGCATAAGTGGTAAGCGAAGCGAAGTGAAGTGAAGTGAAGTGAGGAGGAGTAGGGTTTGAAGGTGTACAGGACCTTTTTCCTCTGGTTAACCGAGAAGCTCTGTCGAGGAACACAGGAGGCGCATCTTCCTTAGAAGAATCCATCTTTCACAACAAAACTCCCCTAATTGTCACCGAATGTGCTTTTGTTGATTCACAAACACGAACACGTCTGCAATTAAGAGATGTTTGGATTGAAATTTAAAACTGTAGGCTATAGCTTTCCAAGTTTTTTCCTTTTGTCCGAGTTAATTGCCCTCGTCAGCCCTCAACTTTATTATGTTTAGAAGAACGCTCCTCCAAACTCCCATTTGTTGCAATAAAGTCCTTTAATTTTAGTCCCATTAAATGGCACTTAATTAGTCTCCATTATGTGTAACAAGTTGACAATGAATCAATGATACGTGATATTGAAGGGCGCATCAAAGTTTTATTTAGTATTAAAATGAGAAAATTATCCTTAGTACTATATTTATTTGAGTGTTTTCTAAAATAACACTATTTTTTTATTTGTAAAGATATCAACATAAGAAAACATGATGGGTGCAAAACTAAAAATTTATGATTTAGATAAATGGAAAAATAACCTTTGAATTTAAACAAAAATTTATATTTTAAACCTCTATATTATCCCTTCTCTAAAGGAGTTTGCTGCATATTTTCTTGTTAGAATAAGTTCTATTCTATATAGACATTTACTTGTATTTGATTCATTCAAGTAGTTATTTTATTGTTATAGTGGGTTATTCTATTTTTTGTGTTTTGATGACTATTTAAGCTAGGAGTTTTATTGTAAAAATCAATATAATTAGACACGGTGGGTAGCTTTACTAAGAATCGAATATAGCACAATTATAATTGAAGAACTGAATCGACATATTAAAAAAATATATTAAGTGATTGAAACAAAAAAAAATCTCACAATACGCTCAACAACGACTTAACCCTACTCATTTTTCTCCCACTACCACCAAGATTTCTCATCTGCACAAATCACTTGTGACATTATGGATATTTTTCATCATTAAATGATGATAAATAAATGTTTAAACATCAATATATAAAGGTATATCAAAGGTCAATATAAGGATGACATGAAACGATCGAAGAAAATCGGAGAAATCTTAAATTTTAGAGTACGCGCAGTGGAAAGGCAAGTATGCGTAGTCGTTACCACCACGCGTAGTTAACATTCCACCACACGTGGATCCCAGTTAGGCTAAAAAACATATAAGTTTCGATCGATAAGCGGCAAGAACTCATTTTTACCTCCCAAATCAAAACCCTTGCAGAGAAAACACTAGAGAAGGCTGAGGAAAGCAGAGATTTTATCAGAGGAAGTGATTTGAAGCTTGGTTTAGCATAAATTGATAAGGTAAGATGGTAGCAAAAGTGGTATGGTTTACTTTAGGTTGATGTAAGATTTATGGATTGAGTTTGCTGAATTAGATTGATGTTATATCTGATGGAAATGATGAAATTAAGTTTGATAAACTTGGATTGAATGTATATATGTCTTAAGAATGATTGGAAGAAGAAAAGGGTTTAGGAAATGAAGAAGATATAGACTTAACTTAAGGTTTACAAAGGGTTTTGCTGGAATTCATGATTTAGGATTTGAAAATACGTGTTAGTGATTCTAAAGCCAGAATCAATATGTGAATGGTTGATTAATATGTCGTATATGGTTATTTTCGTACAGGAGGATCTGTACGACTGAGGGAGGACGTTCATTCGGAGTTTAGTTTATTGTTTTGGTTTGTTTTCGAGGTAATTGTTCTTACGCTTACTAAACTGGTTCGTAATTTATTTGGATTATGTTAGTTAGGCAAAGTATTGATAATTGGCCTATAATGAATTGCTGATTTTGCTAGAGTTAGATGAATCAAACTGAAAATTGAATTGAATGACTTATGAAATTTGTGTGGTATGTTTTGATTGAGATAATATTATACCTGTGTGGTACTGTTATATATTTTATGTGCGTTGTTGACATGCTTTCTTATTGTTGTGTGCTAACTTATGGAAAGCATGGTATATTGGAACCTGTGTGGATATAATTTGCTCTGTGTGAGCTAAGCTGTGTGCGAATATGAATGACATTCATATTGATTTCAATCATACATATTGCATAAGTCTGTGTGACATGAGCCTATGTGGCAAGCCTATGTGGCATCTGATTATTCCTATCTGGACTTACCTGTGTGGATCAATAGGCTGAGCTGTGAGCGGTCTGCAATCTCTCCTCTGTGGTACAAAGATAGTATTTGAGGACTGAGCTGTGTGTGGTCCAGATACCTGGGTCATCCTGTGTTGATTTGCATTAGCATTGACATTTCATTGCATAGAATAACATTTATGTCATATTTTGATATCTATGTGATCTAGTTTGGCTGTGTGCCTATTTATATATAAAATTCCTGTGTGGATGATGATTTATGATCTGTTGATATTGTTGTATGGAATATAGCTATTCTGTGTGAACTTATGCTACTGATAGTATCCTGTGTGGAATGTTGAGTTGTGTGCTATTTCCTATCTGTGTGAATTGTTTATTTAGCATACGGGGATGCCTAGGGACAAGATAGATACTCTCGTCCTCGTTCTGAGTTATACTTTCCCCTGTACATCATTTAAGTTTAAAAGCTAAAAATACTTACTGGGTATAGTTTATACTCACCCCGTTATTGTTTTAAATGATTGTGCAGATCGTAGATAGCTGCTGTCATTGGACCACAGAGTTGATCAGCATTTCCAGAGCTTACATCAGAGGTCGGGCTCCAGAGTTCATTTTTTATATTTTTCTTTGTACATATTGTACATTTCTGTATATACACGCTACTTTTAGTTTGAAATGTTTTTAAACTTATTTTGTTTCTGCTGTTGTTTGATATTTGAAACTTTAATAGACTGGGCCGCGATTTTAAGAAAACAGCTTGTATATATATATCTTATATCTTTTCTCTCTCATCTGTTTTTAGATTTGATTTCGTATTATTTATTTAAATTATAATGATTATCAGGAAAATTAGGTTTTAAAAATGAGCTTCACATCGTGTCTGTATGAATCATGTGAGTGTATGAATCATGTGACTGTATAATCATGTGATAGTATATTCATGTGACTGTATGATCATGTGACTGGATTTAATCACGTGCTCTTATATCATTTGTATTCATTGGTATTTAATTTATTTATATAAACATAACATGTGTCAATCATTTGACGATATAAATTCATGTCATTCGTTATTTTTCATATTACTATGTATACTTGTATGTAATCAGTTAATCATATTCACTGGGTATACAATAAGTATATGTGTAAATAAATCTGTTTTTGAGTGTATAGTGAAGTCTTGAAAGGTCATGCACTTCCTTTGATATATTTATTATTATGTGTTTTATCCGTATGATTTAATATCAATCTATGGTGGTTGTATTTCCTATGGTATTTTCTTATAATTTCACCTATAATCATATCTTTCCTATGATAACATATCAACCATCCATATGCATATTCTGTCATTTTCAATGTGCAGGTAAATTTATGTTTTTGTGTTTACTGTGTATGCATCATTTAAACTCAAGTAAAACAAACAACGCACTTTGACTATTGGCATCATGACATATGTGCAACCCCTGCACACCATGTCAACAATATCCACACCCTAGCAATTCTAATAATTCGTATATAATTTGTATCAACTAATAATCATACGTAATCATCATGGCATGTATTTTAATTATCTTTCCTTTAAGTGATCACACATATGGTTTTATTTAAAAGTGAGTCCAGATTACTCACTGTATATCTGTAATATCCTAAGCTCCTCCAAACTTCAATCCTAATTTTGATTTCCAATAAAATCATCCTATAAGCATGAATAATTTTCATGACTCAATATCGTACTTAAAAATGCCTCCAATCAACATATCCATATAAATTCCAAAATTTATACGAATAAAAATTTAGAATTAAATAATTGATCTTACCTCTACTTTTTTGCGATCATCTATAAGATATTTCCTTTAAACGGTATCCAATTCTTCCATATCATTTTTCCTGTATCTATGTTTCTAAATCTCTCTCGCTCTCCTTTCTCTGCTCTTTTTTCTATCTAACTCTCTCTCTCTTTCTATTTTTCCTTTTTCTTTTCCTGCTCATACTTTGGTCTCCTTTTGATGATCCCAACTTAACAGCTCCTACTTATTTCCAATCATAAATTTTTTCTAAATTTAACCAACTACACGTTGTCATATAATAATACACATTGTAGCTTCACCTCTTGTACTTTGGCCACAACATGTAGTATACTACACAATAGCTACTCCCTATAGTTCACAAAGTGTACTATGGCTATAACGTATACTTCTGATTTTTCTGCAACAGTTTCCTTGTTGATGTATACCTACAATTAACTATATATCAACTCATTTTTAGCTTCTCATTTTCTTTAAATTATGGAATCAATTCTTAAATTTATTAATTATTTTATTAATTATAATTTTTAGGATGGTAATGTTACATTACTAGGAACCCTTTTTAGCAAATAAACAACAGTTCTTAATGTAGACATCCACATAGATAAGGGCAAAGAAGAATGACTTAACATACTCCTAACTATGTGCATTAATGTACTATTATGCCTTTTTGCAACACCGTTTTGTTTCGGTGTTCTTGACATTGTGCATTGAGCACATATGCCTCGACTTTAAGGAACTTAGCAAATGAATTAGGGTTTTGCCCAGTTTCATCATATTTTCCATAAAATTCACCATCTTTATCAGATCTGATAATTTTCACCTTTCTGTCTAATTGTCTCTCAACCACATTTACGTATACTTCTAAAGCACTTACTGATTAAGATTTGTCATGCAACAAATAGACATAGCCATAACATGAAAAATCATCAATAAAGGTAATAAAATATTTTTCTCCATTAAGTGATGAAACATCAAAAGGGCCACATTATTGGTACGTATTATTTCAAGGGGCAGTGTTCTTCTTGTGGATTTAAATCTTTACTAATCTTGTCATTCTTTCTTTGGATATTTGACCCAATCTTTTATGCCATAAATAATCAGAACTTTCATTTTCCAAACCACCTTTACTACCAATATTATTATGCAAGGTTAATAAGGATTCAGAGAAAAGGTTATCAAGTTTTAACTTGTATAAATCAGCACAAAGAATGCCCTAACCAACAGGGTTATTATGTTTGAACAAACTAAAGTACCCATGCTCGAATTAAAAAATGTATCCACAAGAATCAGGTTTGGATAAAGAAACTAAATTTCATGAAATTTAAGGGACATAAAGAGTCTCAAACAACTTTAAATGGTGTTCAGTATCTAAAGCCAAACAAAAGGTTCCAATAGCTTCATCTGAAGCTTTGACTTAGTTTCTCATAAAGACAAACTTTTCATTTGGTTTTATGATTTGGGTGTAAGGAATCCTTGCATCATATTAGTAACATGAGTGGTACATCCAAAATCAATCCACCAAGTATTATAAGAAACTTCACCTAAATTTGATTCTAAACATACAAAAGCCCTTTCGCTTTGGACGATCACACTGGATGTGTCCAAAATTTATATAGAAATTACATTTATACCTTTAGGTTCTATTTTTTGGATTAAAGAAGATGCCCTATTAAGATTCAATGGTTTCGACACACCATTTGTTTTTGGTTTGAATTGCTTCTTGCCAACTCCTTTATGTCCCACAATGTTGATGGAATGGTTATCTTGTTTTGTATTTCTCGTTTCCTCCTAAATAAGCATATTGTGCAAATGATTCACATTTCATTCATCTATTATAGTATTATAACTTATTTGGAATGGTCCATATTTAGGAGATAATATGTTAATGATAAACTGCGCAAGGAAACTTTTCACCCACTTTCATTTCCATGGACTTTAGCTTTACTACAATGTTGGTCATTTCAGTCATATGATCGTGAATAGAGTGAGTACTATCATAATTAATCGTGGTTAACTCCAAAATTAATGTCCTAGCACACGACTAATAATCACTTTTAGATCGAGAAATGTTGTTTACATACTTTAGGAATTCCTTAGCATTCTGAATGTTAGGAATTGTAGGCTTAATGTTGCTAGCACAACCAATCGCATAAACATTAAGCTAAGTCTATTTAATCCTTCCTAAGCTTCATGGAGAGATCGTTCATCAGTACTGCTAGTAGCAGTAAGAGCAGTTGGCTTTTTAGTCATAAGCTCCAAATCAATATTCAGAATGCCTAATTGAAATTGAACTTGTTTAGACCATTTAGTGAATTAATCCCATTAAACTTTATCATAGGCATAGCTTGCGAATGAAGATAAATAAAATTAGAAACTGCAAATATCATATGCTTAAAATTATAATAGATTCCATCTACATAAAACAATTCATATGTATTGAAAGTTTCCTTTGGGTAAATAAACAATATACAAACAATATTAATTGATGCTAATTCTTCATATAATCAGTAATTAAATATACTATACTTAGACATGCATGAAATCTTTGGATATACTAAACACATCTAAATAAGCATACTAATTAACCATAATTATATTTATAAATATAAAATAGACTAATAACTTTTGGGTTATCTTAATATTTTATAAACATAAATTCAGTTTACCCACTATAATAAATTAATAATATTTCATTAGCATCACACAATTATGTGTAACTAAAATTAAACAAATTTAATTTTCATAAAACTTTCTAATTTGTCCACTTTGGTGACTAACAAATTACCTTAGTATGAAATTACAATAAATAATCCACTTAAATCATATAATCATTCATTATACTATAATATAGATTAATTTTTTTATGATTTATAAAATGAGGGCTTAAGACATGGTTTTCTAATATTCAAGGACTAATGGGTACTTTTTCTCGTAACCTTAATTCCTATATAGCTAACCACTGCTACCTATTATGTTAGCGATGCTGCCACACCAGCCTCTGGTATTAGCTTTAATAATGGTTTTATTCGGCTCAATAAGAAAAGACCCAACCAAAAACACCCAAGGTTTGGCGCTCACCAACCTCTGATTTCATACAGCAGATGCCACCCTTCCAACTTATTGTATTGGCTGTTAGTGTAAGCCCTAGACCACTACATTGTTTCTAACTTTTATTATAGATTAATAAAATTATAAGGCATTTTTTTATCAGTTAATTTATTGACCTATGTTATGTGTATGATAAAACTATCCATAAATGTTGATTAAACACTTGAGGTATCAAGATTAAGGACCTTGATAGTAGAACCTGGAAATTTTGAGATTAACATTCTAAATATCATTAGTCACTTGTTTCCATGGGAATGGAAATGAATTAAGACTAGTGTAAGCTTTGTAGGTGATCATGTTCTATGGGTCACAGATATGTCAGATATCTAACAAAGTTCATAAGTACAATGTAGGACATTGTATTTGGAGAGCAATCACTATTTGAAATGTCAAATATCTGTCCTTAGACTGGAAATCACTATGTCTTTTATTGTGATTTCTAGCGTACTTTGACATACGTCTAACGTGACCATAAAAGGTTGATAAGTATGGGTATGGGTGGGTATGTTATGAATTACAAGTAGAAGCATGAGTGAAGTGAAGGAATTCACGCTCTTATAAAAATAAGAGAAGACATCATTGGCCGCGTGATAGACAATACTGGGAAAAGTGTGGCCGCACCCAAATGGAATGATTAGGTCGTTAATTTGAACTTATCAATCTTGTCATAGAGATAAAAAAAAGTGATTTAGCACTAAATAAGGATGTTTTGCACATACCTTATGCAAATCATGATATCGAAGGTCAAGGGAAGAATTTGAATTGTAGCAGGCCTATTGACATTGCTCGTTAGCTATTTAATTTTGAATGGTCATAGTGTCTTACTAGAGACCGCCTATGATTTATGAATTAATAAATTCATTAACATTTATAAATAGTCCTACAGATCGCACACGGACAACGAAAAATCATAAGAGTATTTTTGGAATTTCACCTAAGGTCAAAATTCGGCTGTCGGGCCAAATTGGACATTTGGGCCAATTTTGGTAGCTAGAGCCAGAATGGATGAAAGTATAAATTTTGGTAACTCTCATAAGATTTTAAGACTGATTATCCATGTAGATATGATGTCTTAAATTAAGAGATAAGAGAGAGAAAAGTAGAGAAATAAAAGGAAGCCTTATCTTATCTTAGACAAGATAAAAGGAGAATAAAATCTCCTTATTTTTCTCAACTAATTTGAACTACTTGGAGAGATAAAAGGAATATTTGTTTTTGAAAAATAAAAAGAATATTAATCCTAATGAACTTAGGATTTCCGACTAAGACTTATAAAAGAGGAGAAAAAGGATCTTTTAGTAACCTAATTACCCATATATCTTCTAGCTATCACCTTCATCTCTCTCTCCATAGCCATGGCTTCCTCCAAGGAATCAAGAAGTTGATTCTTTCAATATTTCTCCAAGAAACCATGAGTTCAAGCGGTTAATCATAGGCTTTGATCAATGTCGTGCCTCTCGTTTCACAAGCTTTCCATCAGATTGACGAGAAAACAAGGTGAATCAAAAATCATAAGTGTTAGTACACATTTTTTTATGATTCGTGTGTTAGTTTTATAGAGGGACTGCACGTGTGGTTCTTTAGAGGTGTCTTGAAGATAGTCTCAGAGTATTCTAGGCATGTAGTTATGTATTTTTGATCAAATATACACGGCCTAGCAAGGAAGAAATGTAAACATTCTTTCTTTCATTCAAGATTTGATCTTTATGGTATAAGAATAAACCTTTAGGCAACATATGTTGTTAAAACTCATTTGGCGTGAATCTTGGATTAGTTTCTTGGTTGTTCTTGGTTTTTTCTACTGCCCTAATAGTTTAGATTCTTAGAAAACCCAACACCGGCAGCTTAGACACACTAGTAGTCGTTCTAAGGGTCGATTCCAGTGTCAATTGATCTGACATAAAAGACCAAACAAATCCCTACTGTCCAATGTTCCATTCACATCCATCTTTCTCTTTCAACCACCCAAAACCTAACAAGATTTCGACGCCACTCTGCTCGTCGTTCATATCCCAACATAACTCTAACGGTCCAATGCCCTCAAATACTCTCCACATAACTGTTCCTTTGTCGTCGTTTTCCCCGTCGCCACCCGCTCTTTACTCTCTATCGGCTTCTTCATTTCTGCCACCAACCCGCTTCAATTATGTGGAAAGGGTAACGACATTGATAGCAAAAGGGTAAGGGTGTGGTGGTTTCGTGTTTTCGATTTAGGGTTCTTATTTCTCCAAATCATTCAACTAGAATAGCAGAAATATGATGGTATAGTTTATTTTTCATTCACTCTTGTCTAAGAATCAATCATACCCAATAATTTAACACATTAATAACTTTTCATGGAAAATTGTACGAGTATCAATACGTAGCTCTTATACCACATGTAAACTTGAGATTAAGAATAAACTTTATGCCCATAGATTTAATACGAGTATAATTTTCATATTAATAAATCGTAACTAGAAATGTATCTTTCACCATGGCTTGAATTGATTACTGACTACAGAAGATAATGGAGCTAAATTTAATTTCTCCCTCCTTGCCTCTTAATTCTTACATTGTTCTCATTAATGGAGATTTAACTGAATCTTTTTATAGGTCGAGGGATTACAAATTTAGGTGCCTTTATGAGCTTATGTCATAGTCCACCAACATGACAAAAGTAGCACAAAATAATACTTTATTGACCCAATAGGAATTAGCACATAATATTAAACTAAATAATCCATAAGTCTATATTCCACTTATTTGAGTCTACCAATTAAAATTTAGATTTATTTATTCCTTATATACATGCCTAAAACATAGTAAAAATTAAAAGTAATCCAAGCTAAGAATTTTGAGATATTACCAAAAGAAAAAGTTCAATAAGTAATGAAAAAAACTTCATCCAATTACATACATTTAGTTACATGCTTTTGTTAGCTAATGCATTATTATAAGAGTTAAGTTGAGTTAAATTGCTTACCGGTCCACGGCTAAATAGACGTGAGATGGATCTAGATCAACACATTATATTTTGTAGAGACAGGTGAGTGTATACTTGAGAGTTGGATTTGTGGTTTGTACTTGCTTTATATATAGTATATATGTTATATAAATATAAATGTCATATGACTGCTTAAATGAATGTTTGACTTGAGATTGTTCATGTAGCATGCAAGGAGCACACCTGATACCATAAGAAATAAAATAATGTATAAAAGGACTCATTTTTAACAACTCAAACACAATATCCACACCCCACACTCCAACCCACATTCCTAAACCCTTACTTTTCACCAAGACAAACTTTTTATGTTAAAAAACCCACATTGAAAGCACCAAACAACATCTAAGCATCACCATCCACACCTTGTAACATCAAATCAGGGAAAGGCCTTTATTCACAAATTGTTTTTCAAATAAATGATTGTAGAGGATTAAAAAATGCTGTCATAGGATTTTGGTTGCAGTAAATAGGTTGGATGATGTTTGGGTTGTTAATGATTAGTTAAAAAAGAGATAAATGATGAAGATGTGAATGCTTGTAGTTGTTTGGGAAATATGAAATTGTGATGATATGCACGCTAACATATGTTACCAAAGTAACTTAACGTACTTTAAACTAGAATCCTGCATTTGGATTTCATCATGAGTAACGTAAGTTATTCGTTGACTAAACATATGTTAATGCTATGTAGTTCCATATATTCAACCTCAAAATTAAGCTTTATCAATTTTTAGAGTTAACACATTATTAAAACTAAGCCAGGGCCTCAAATGTTGATCACCCTCGATCCAAAAAAAATCTCTTTTAAATTAAAGCCCTTAGTCTTACTCTAGTGTTTATTGAATTTCTCGAATAGTTTACACACTAATCTCGAAGAATTTTGCAATTTTATCTCTAGAATCACAAGCAATTCTTTTTAGTTAAGTGAAACCTAATTTACATGAAGATTTCTTATGTGAACCCTAAATTCGTAAAACTCATTTTCAACTAATTAATGATTTTGGCAACCATTTTTTTTTCTTTTTAAATATTGAACAATTGGAAATCAGCATGTTCATTTATAAAACATTAACATGATGCTCACTAGACATACATATGTGGTTTCCAAAATACAAAGCAATATTTAGACCACTTTTACAAAACCTTTACAATTTTAAAACCATTTCTTCCAACAGTGCTCCTCCGACCTTGCTCGTGGAAATCCTACTAGACCTACACAACGTTAAACTACATATAGGGGTGAGTATGAAAAAAATACTCAGTAAGTGTTAACCGAGTGTTGTTAGAATGATGTGCAGGGGAATCTTCAGCCAGTATAAGGCATGTTTATTAACACGATGTCGTGTTCATGTTTAAATTCCCAGATGGCACGCCGTGCAATGTTGAACATTATTCTTTATTTTTAGATCACAACAAACAAGGTATCTTTTTACCATTAAACTATTAGGTTACACTTAAGTAATCTTACCTTGAGATAACTGATCCTAAATTATCAAATCCATTAGACGTTAAATTGTTATCCAAAGGATTAAGGGGCTATACATCCTAGTAAAGCCAAAGTACCTCATATTAGGATGGTTATAAAACCTCGTTCGCCCTAAAACTTAACCATTTTTAAGCAGAAATATACATGGGAGTGGCCTTGGGAGCGGCCTGCACAGGCCGTTCTCTTGGCCGTTATCCCTCTCTAGAATGCCTCTTAATTAGAACGGCTTGGGGAACGGTTTACACAAGCCATTCCCCAGCCCGTTTTGACCTTCTGGAATGACTCTAAAAGTGGAACGACTTCAAGAACGGGTTGCATAGGCTGTTCCCTTGCCTGTTCTGACCTTTTGCTCCTAGAAAACAGCAGAATTTACTCTTAGAAACCTCATACAAACAAACTCACATCAATGATATCAATTCCCAAACAGTCCACACACTTCAACCAGGTTTAAATACAACACATTTCGCTTTACATAATCAAATGAAGCAACATCCATAATTGTAATCTAACCAACCACATTTCATCAAACTTTCTAATAATTCACAAGCTCAAGATCATATTCTTTCACAACCAAAACAAGTTCTATATCCTCATTGTCAAAAAATTTCACCACCAAGACATCATACCACAAATATAAGTTTAAAAAGGTTATTCAAACATTCCCCATATCACTATTACATACCATCAAGGCTTACTCAATCGTATAACACATACAAAAGTATATAATAACTAACAAGCACACTAGGACAAATCAACATATCCACGTGTAGGTTATGTTCCTTTGTGCAAGCTATGAATCTCCACCTGTGGAACTCGTTTAGGTTATGTTCCTTTGTGCAAACTATGAATCTCCACGTATGGAAGCAAAGATTTGGGCTTGGAAGGTTTGGAAATGTGTTTAGAGGTTGTTGGAAAGGTTTTTATTGAGAGAGAACGACTGGGCAAAAAGAACGGCATTC
>CANYCX011123367.1:0-12475 GCA_948193385.1 Breynia disticha f. nivosa | reverse complement strand
GTTATTCCCCACGCTACTCTGAGAACGCTAAGCTTTAGATTCATCAATTTTCTTCTGATAGCAGTCTTGCTCCCTATGTCCAGGTTTTTTATAGTAGTAACAAATAATACTAGTTCTTTGGTGACTATCAAACCTTCTTCTGTAACCAGGCCAATAAAATGATCTTCCCGCAGAGCTCGATCCCTTGCCACTCTACTTCTTGAATCCCTTAGTCACACCAGATCTAGACCCCTAAGTACTGGCGCTTTTTGTCCCGCCAGAAGTTCCTTCTTGTTTGGCTTTCTTGGCCTCTGGTAATGGTGTTAAGCCAAGTGCTTTTTTAGCTCGCAAAGCAGTTGCCAATAAAGCTGAATAAGTCGGGGGTTGGACCGCCAACAAGAGACTTATTTCATTCTTCAGACTCATCTCAAACCGGTCTCTTTTAGCTTTGTCAGTGTTAACCTCTTCCGGTGCATACCGAGATAGACGAGTAAACTTCACTTCGTAGTCAGCCACTGAAAGATCTCCTTGTTCCAATTTCATAAACTTGGCCTTTTTCTCCCTTCTTTACACTGATGGAGGCCTTCTGAAATTCCTCCCATGTCATCACGAGAGGCTCGACCAAGCTTCTGGGAACCATCTTCCACCAATTGATTGCTTCACCTTCAAATAAGGATGTAGCATAAGGAACCTTCTGCACTGAAGTGAATTGCATCCTCCTCAAAACTCGTTCGGTGTTCCTCATCCTATCCTCAACAACGGTTGGATCAGTTGTACCCGCAAAAGGCTTGCCTCCCAACTTCCTTATTTGTTCAAAATTTTAATCAATGGACACTCTCTGAGCTCGAGGTATTTGTTCTCTCATAGTCGCTCCTACGAGATCTAAGAGTTGTTGGATATTTGGAGGTTGATTTGGTGGTTGTGCATGAGGATTAGAAGGCTCATGCTCAACGGATTGAGGATCATTCATGTTTCCTTGCACCGACTCAACAGTATCAGCAGCAACGGGTGCACTTTCTCCCTATCCTTCTTCCATTTCTAAATCAAGTTTAAAATCAAAATCAGAAACCAGAAAATAACTTTTTTGATTTATCAAGGATAATGTACGTTTTCTAATTTCAGCATGTATGCCATTAAAATATCATTTTGAAAATCAACTTGCAAAAGCATAGCTTCAGGAACCGAGACTTTTGAGAAACCTAGGCTTTGATGCCACAATTTTGTGACTCCCAAAATTTAAATATTACCCGATTTTATATAAATATTTTTACAGGTAATATCTAAATCCTGAACATCATAGTTTAGTCTAAAAGTTTTCTAAATTCTGAAATATAAATATTCACACATTTATATGGAAATAAATACATACATCCTTCATTACTAAAAACATATTACAATTTTTACAGAATCCAGTTAGGGTTATATAAGAAAAGAATTTAATCTAATCTTATCTCAAAATTTAACCCTTATCAAAAAGAAAATTCAAATACATTTTTCCAAACACATATGAAAAATAGGAGAGAGAAAATATCCAGTGCTCCGCCCACCTTTACTTTACGTTCGTACTGTGAGTCAAATGTCCCAAAACTGCTCACCTATTGATCCAAAATGTTTCCTACGAAATCTGCCCGGACGAGGCAGGTTTTCAAATTTGAGAAAGAAATGAAACGCTCATAATTATGTTTTGATGAATTTTATAAGCATGATTTGATTCATGGTTGGCGATTTATTATGAGCATGACTTGATTGAGATGGCATGACGATATGATGCTGATATGTGATTGATTTGGGATGCTCGTATGGACTGTGTCTTGTTGATATCTTGTTGATTTATGGTACATGATGAGACCATGAGATTTGCTTTATGGCATATATGGATCATGTGATTGCCTGATTCTTGAACATACTTGAGATTGATTGTGGCCATTGAATGTAACATCTTAAAATTTTTATAATAATAATAGATTTTAATAAATATACAAAAATGTACATAAATTTTTTGCGAATTAAATTAAATAATAATTCGGTGGAAAGGATGAGAACTATTGGGGAAATAAAAATCAGAGGTTGTTGGGTCAACCGGGAAAGCGAAACACGAAGGAACGGTGAATCAATACTAACCAGGGGTAAAACTGTCCAAAACTGAACCTTATATATATATATACTTTGTTCCTCTCTCTCTCTACCATCACTATACACCTTCTCTCTCTTCCTTACCATCTCTCCAAAGTTGAAAAACCCTAGAAATCGTTTTCCTAGTGGAAACCTTACCATTTGGGAGTTGTGGAATCGATCGAGGATCGAAATTCGGGAAGAATTTCTTATATGAATTGTGAATCCCGTTTTTGAATGTAAACCCTATTTTCAGGCCTCAAATCTCTTTCATTTAAGCTCCGATTAGGGAAAATAATGGCTTGTTGGAAAGCTTAACATGTGTACTATCCGTTGGTAACTCTTTTTAGTGTTTAGATGTGTTTTAGGTGGCTGAAATTGAAGTTTCAAAGTCACATGTGAATAGTGACGAGTTTGGGTTTCTTAACCCGAGGTTCAATTATGAGTTTTGCTGTTTAGGTAAGATTCTTTGGACCCTATTGAGGTTGTTGTAACCGTCAATTTAATTGGGTATTAATTGATGAGAGAGAATGGAATAAGGGTTGGAAAATGTATATGGTTTCGAAAGGAAGATTTTAGGAATTGGGATAAATAGTGTGTGTCAAATGGTGGGAATCATAAAAATGTACTTAAATGAATATATTGGGAACATTAATGGTGGTTGGTGGAAAGAGGGGAAAAGAATTAGGTTAAGAGTAGTTGAAGAACATTAATGAGAGGAAGAGAAAAAGAAGTGAAATAGGAGTACTTAGGAGTATATGCATACAAACATCGTTAAATTATCGTCTTTGCATAATTCCATGCATGTATGATTAATGTAATTCCTAATTTTTGTAGTAGGAGGTCAAAATCACGGTGAGGGAGGTTCCCAGATGGAGCATTATATGTTGCTTTCCAGGTAAGCAACATGAATGCAACATTCCTTGGTTGTGTGCTCTTTGTTGTGGAATGTTTGAATTGATTGTTATATAATATGATGATTATATCTATTGCTTGTGTGGTTGTTGAAAAGTAAACATAATGTGTAGTTAATGCTTATTGCTTGTAAGATTAAGGATGAAATACCTAACGTGATGGTTAGGTATAGAGTTTGTGTGACATGTATGGAATTGGTGTGAATGTTGCTGTTTGGAGTGTCATATGTGACAGAGGGAGTGTATTGTCTTGTGGTTAGATATGTTTGATGATTTGGTGAATTGATGTTGAATATGATGATTTGAATGTGATATTGATACATGATTGGGTCATATGAGTACTGCCAAGACATTCATGCATATAATTATTGAGTGGAAATAATGAAAGTAAATGATAGCTCTTAGTGAGCAATGGATTTGAGGGAGTGGTTATGGCTCAGAGGAGCGTAAATTACGGTTGGTATATATCATATAATTTACCGTGACACAGTGGAAGTCTCAGTTCACTTACTAGTGTTCGAGCATGCCAGGCCAAGTAAGGGCGTTATTCAGGCCAAGTAAGGGCGGAAAAATCTATGGTCCATAGTAATTTATAACCACATACTCCCGGCTGACGAGGCCCGCTTGCAAACGTCAAATGAAATGACCAAGCAAGGGTGTAATTTGAAAATCAGAGTGAGATTATTGAGTGTGGCATTGAAATGCATTAGAGGTCATTCATTCACAATTATGAAATTGTATTTATGTGATCGCATGATTGTTTGCTTAAATGATGGGAACGATTCTATGTGAGTGAAGAAATGGATACCACGTTTTGAATATTGTGTGATGAGCTAATTATATTTGTGAATTATAACATGAATGTATGTGTAAGTAAATGTTTTAAAGTTCTTATGTGAATCACATATGAATATGCTTGGAAATGGATTAGGTTTTCCAGGAGTGATTGTTGATACATGATTAAATGATTATGGATTGATTGTATTCAATTATATGTGTAGCTAAATGATTTATATTGGAATGATAATTGGTCCTAGGAGATTAAAATGATAATTTGAAGTGTTGTTGAAGTGTATGGTTGGTATTTCTTGAGTTTTATTCAGGAAAACAGAGATCCAAATGTGGTGGCAGCTAAGTACGCATAGTCGCTGTGACCATGCGTGCTTCAGCCATGACCACGTGTCTATTGGTACCTAAACTACGCATGGTGGTAGCGACAACGCGTAGTTGGCCACCACTATGCGTAGTTCGGCTCATCACGCGTGGATCGATGAATTCTGGCTTTTTCGAAATGCTTATGTATGGTTATTGTTTTGAATGAGATTCCGTTTGAGTATCTATTTGCCATATGGTTGTCTGGGGATATGAATTTGAGTGTGATATTATGTTTCCCGTGGAATGAACGTATTTTATTAAATAATATGTGGAGTGTTGTCCATTTGGTAAGTGTTGCTTGCTGAGTGTCGTGAGTCACTGCGTTTTATGCCTGCCGTGTGGACAGGGACTTGAGGGGGTTCATTTTGATACGAGAAGCGTATAGACTGCTTGATTTTGACTCCAACTTCAGATATCGAAGAACCAAGGGGGGCTGTGCACGAAGATAGATATGTTTGAGATAGTGCATATTTTCCTTTTTATGGTTATAAGTGAAACGGAACCTGAATTGATTCCTTTTCTCCTATAACCTCAAATATTTTGTACCTTGGTTATATTTTGAAAACCGTCCTTCTCACACTTTGTAAAGATACATTTTGTATTAGTGAATGTATTTATATTTCCTTTTGAATTTGTGTTTATTTCTTATTATTTTCAAACAATATGACGTCTGAATGTAATTATCATCTTGGAGGAAATAATATAATAACATAAGATGATATTTGAATTTAGGTGTCACATTTAGTGGTATCAGAGCCTTGGTTGTTAAAAACCTCAAACCTTAATTCCTGATGTCATGGGTCTTAAAATATGTAATATTTAGATTTCTCAAACGAGTTTTCATAGCATGCATGCAAGATTTTTGGATTGTGCATTGTCAATTCATATTTCTAAATTGAACTCTTTTTCCTCATCTTTATGATTAAGAATGGAGGAGGGATAAGGAGATAGTGCATAAGCAGCCGCTGGTTCTTTTGAGTCGGTACAAGGGAATGCTAATGTCCCCAACACAAGTGAACAAGCAACTTCCAACCCTCAGGCACAAGCTCAGCCTCAGGCAGTCCAACAAATTGTAAACCTGATAGGGGCAACCGTAAGGGAACAGTTACCTCGAGCCTAGAGGCTAGAGATTGATAGGAATTATGAATAAATTCGAAAGTTGGGAGGAAAGCCTTTCTAAGGAACCACAGATCCCTCTGTTGCTGAGGACTGGCTGAGGGATACAGAGAGAGTTCTACGGAGGATGAATTGCACCTCTGTGTAAAAAGTTCAGTATGCTACCTCGTTGTTCGAAGGGGAAGCAGTTAACTGGTGGGATATGGTCCTTGGAAGCATAGATGAACCACTCACCATGACCTGGGAGGAATTCCAGAGGATCTTCGCTGAGAAGTACAATCCACTAGTGTACCAGAGAGAGAAAAGGCAGAGTTGCTGAGGTTGGAGTAGTGAGACCTCTCAGTAGTTGAGTATGAGGTGAGATTCACCCGACTCTCCAAATACGCGCCAGAGGAATGAGTCGAAGAGAGATCGCTTCGGGATGTGGTTAAAGAGGGAGATCCGGCTATTGTTGGCAATACAACCTCCCAGCTACTCAGCTTTGCTTGCTGCTGCTCTATGAGCAGAGAAAACTCTGGGAGAGGAGAAACCTCTAGAGGCTAAGAAAGCTAAACAAGAGGGAAGCTCAAGAGGGGCGAAGAGCTTCAGTTCATAGGGGTCTAGAGTGACCAAATCAAAGAAGTTTGACGGCAGAGTAGCAGGGTCTTCAGGCAGACCATTTTCTAGACACAGTGGATGAAGTGTGTCTAAGGGAAGGAAATGGTCAGATATCATCTGTTTTTATTGCTAGAAGAGAGGGAATATGAAAAAAGACTATTTTCAAAAGCAGAACGATGAAGCAAAGGCACAACATTCCCAGAGCAGTGTTGGGGATAATGTGAGAAGCACTGCTAGAAACAGGGGTAGGGGATCACAGTTTGGACGAGCTGGTACACAGTCCAGGGGTTCCCGACCTAATTAGCCACCAGCCCCAACATCACCTCAGGCCAGGGTCTATGCCATAGTCAGAGTAGACGCAGTGGATGACCCGAATATGATCTCTGGTACTGTTTATATTACGGTTTTTCCCATTTTCATACTTATAGATTCTGGTGCATCTTGCTCATTCATAGATTATGATCATGCATTGAAGTTTAATGTGGAGTTAGAGGCTTTAGATTATATTATAGAGGTGTCGATGCCGTCTAGGGAATTGGTGAGAGTGAAGAAGGCAGTTAAAGCTTGTCCGATAGTCATAGGTGGCCGTGTGTTCCAGGCAGATTTGGTGGTGATCCGTTTGGAGAATTTTGGGCTGATTTTGGGTATGGATTGGCTTTCAAAACATAGAGCCATGGTTGATTGTTTTTCAAAGGAGGTGTTCATTGATGTTTGGGACAAAAGGAGGTACTGTTTGCGGGAGATAGAAAGGTAGTGCCTTCCTGTCTGATATCTACCGTGCAAGCCATAAGCTTGATGAAAGATGGATGCAAGGCATATTTGGCCAGTGTGGTGGATACCACGAACACCAGTGTGGGGGTGTCTAACGTTCCAGTGGTATGAGAATATCTGGATGTGTTCCCAGAGGATTTGCTGGGATTAACTCCTAGTAGGGAGGTTGATTTTGAAATTAAAATCGTACCAGGGACAGCTCTAATATCGATAACACCCTATCGAAAGCAAAATTGAAAGAACTGAAGAAGCAATTGGAGGAATTGCTTGACAAAGGGTTTATACGACCGAGTATTTCTCCTTGGAGAGCGCCATTTTTATTTGTGAAGAAGGATGGTAGCATGACGCTGTGTATTGACTACCGTCAGCTGAATCGGGCAACAATAAAGAATAAATATCTGTTACTCCAAATAGACGACCTTTTGGATCAGCTGAGAGGCGAAAAATTTTCTCTAAAATCGGCCTAAGGTTGGGGTACTGGCAGTTGAGAGTGGAGGAAAAGTCAGTGCCTAGGACAACGTTCAAGACTCGATATGACCATTTTGAGTTTACGGTGATGCCATTTGTGTTGACTAACGCCCCAGTTGCATTCATGTCTCTAATGAACAAGATTTTTCAGCCTTAAGTGGATACCTTTGTGGTAGTTTTCATTGATGATATTCTCATATATTCTAGGAGTCTACGAGAGCATGAGGAGCATCTTTGGGTGGTATTGCAGATATTGAGTGACAGACAAATGTTTACTAAGTTCTCCAAATGTAAATTCTGGCTGGAAGAGGTTGCATTTTTGGGTCATGTGATTTCCAGACATGGTGTGCACCTGATTCCTCAAAGATTAAAGCTGTGGAGGATTGGAAAGTTACTCCAAAAAATGTGACTGAAATACGAAGTTTTCTAGGATTGGCAGGGTATTATCGCGGTTTATCTAGGATTTTTCAATCCTTGCGAGGCCGTTGACCAGTCTATTGAGGAAGAATGCCAAGTTTGAGTGGAATGATAAATGCCAGAGCAGTTTTGAGGAGATTAGGCGGAGGTTGACTGAGGCTCCAGTATTGACTTTACCATCAGAGGGCAGAGAGTAGGTCATCTACACTGATGCTTCTGGGATGGTATTAAGTGGCGTGTTGATGCAGAATGGTAAAGTAATTGCTTATACCTCTAGGCAGTTGAGGCCATACGAGTTGAATTATCTAACACACAATCTAGAACATGCAGCTATCATACATTCTTTAAAGACTTGGAGGCATTATCTTTACAGAGAAACCTTCAAGATCTTTACCGACCATAAAAGTTTGAAGTATGTTACTACTCAAAAGGAACTAAACTTCAGGAAAAAGTGGTGGATTGAGTTACTGAAAGACTATGATTGTTCTATTGAGTTTCATCCCTGCAAAGCTAACGTGGTAGCCGATGCTCTAAGCAGGAAAACTCAGATGAAGGAGGATGGTATATCCTATAGTATGGACTCCTTATTTGCGATGAGAGACTTACGGTTGCAGCTCTAGGCGATTGAGGAAGGATTATTGGCCAATATATCTGTAAGACCAATATTAAGAGAGAGAATAATGGAGAAACAGATGGAGGAGGAAAGGCTATAGATTGCCAAGAAGAAAGTTGAACGGGGGTGAGAAACTCCCTATGTGCTTGATAGCCAGGGTATTTTTCATTGTAGTACTAGGTGCTGTGTGCCAGACTTCCCAAACGTAAAAGAAGAAATCTTACAGGAAGCTCATTCTTCGCGATATTCAGTGCACCTGGGCAGTACTAAGATGTACCGGGATTTGAAACCATTGTATTGGTGGCCAGGCATGAAGAAAGAGATTGCAGAGTTTGTAGCAAAGTGTTTGAGCTGTCAGCAGATTAAGGCTGAACATCAAGCTCTAGCTGGAAAGCTTCATTCCTTAGCTATTCCAGAGTGGAAATGAGAGTGAATAACCATTGATTTTGTGGTTGGATTGCCCAGAACATTCTAGAATCATGATGCAGTGTGGGTGATTGTGGATAGATTGACTAAATCTGCACATTTTCTGACAATCAAACAGGACGATTCTCTGGATAAGTTGATAGAGAAATATCTGACAGAAGTGGTGAGGCTGAATGGAGTGTTGATATCCTCGGTTTACTTCACGATTCTGGGGTAGTTTACAGGAAGCTATGGGAACTAAGCTGTATTTTAGTACAACATTCCATCCTCAGACTGACAGACAGTCAGAAAGAACGATATAGACTCCAAAAGATATGATGAGAGACGGTATTTTAGAGTTCAGAGGTAACTGGGATGAGCATTTGCCATTGATAGAGTTTGTATACAACAACAGTTATCATTCCAGCATCGGTAAGGCACTGTATGAAGCTTTGTATGGCAAAAAATGTCGAAGTCTAATGTTTTGGGATGTTGAAGGATTACGACAGATTGAAGGTCCCGAGTTGGTGCAGCGGACAGTGGATAAAGTGCAGGTTATTAAGAAATGTATAGAAGCTATACTGGAAAACATCGGTGAGAAATCACCTACGAGGTGGGTGAGAAAGTGTTCCTGAAAGTATCACCTTGGAGGGGAGTTCTACGATTCGGAAAGAGCAGAAAGCTGAGTGTGAGATTTATTGGGCCATATGAAATTGTGAAATGGGTCGGACCTTGAGCTTATCAGCTTAGGTTACCCGATGAACTCTCGAGATTGCACGATGTATTTCATGTTAGTATGATGAGGCGGTATCGATTAGATCCCAGTCACGTGATTAAGAATCAGAAGAGGAAGTAGCAGAGGATATGACCTGTGAAGCTAATTTTTACAATGTTCATTTTCAAATAAGTGCGAGTTTGAGCACTATTTTTTTCTTTTTAAAACACAAGTCGTAGGGAAGATAAAATGAAAACCCAAGTTACCTCAAACATAAAATATAAAACATATTTCAATTATAGTTTAGAAATGCGAAAGCCGTGGAAATCATTTAATATGACAAGTTTAGAAAACCCATCTATGCTAATGTATGTATAATTACACAAGCATTCAGAAATCTAAAACAACACGGAGCCCGACCTTTAGTATCACACCGCTAGCCTCGCCGATCACGTGGTCCCATCCATTATACCTGTCACTCTGCACAAAAGCCAGCAAAACACAGGTGAGTATTTTTAATACTTAGTAAGGCTGTCCCTCAGTGTCACTACATGCTGGGGTGTATGGGAGTCCTCGGCCATTCCGGCCTATCCTCCCTAATGGCGCCCTATAGCCATGCCACAACAATCATAAACATCAATAGAATCCAGCAACCATTTAACATATGATTAACACACATACATCTATTCATTTAGTTCATTATCATATTCACAATATTCGTAACACAATCAAGCCTAGCATTTCACATTCGACCCTTAGAACTCATATCACTTTCCATATACGCACATACAACAACCTCAATATTAGTCTCAATTCAGCAACATATTACCACTCCTCATAACCATACAAAGTTGAACACATTTCTCATAACCAAATCAAAACGCATTTTCGCAATCAGAATAGGTTCATGTCTTAACTATTTCACATTATACCAATCCATATAGATCATACACTCATACAATTGACATATAATCATACAAGTTATTCATCCATACAATAACATTCAATCATATATCATTCTCATATCATAACCAATTCATACGCATTCATTTTCTCGTGCAATTAAATGTCATGTATGCAAAGTGAATAAGGATGAAATGCTAATGTGTTTCCACACACAAATACTATGCTCCGGAGCCTTAAACACAGTCAGAGAGAGACTTCACTCGATCTTTGCTGTCTCAAATCAACAGAGACTTCACTCTCATTTCGTGTTTTGGCCACGAGGCCCTTGTTTTTGCACTTTACGCATTGGCCACGAGGCCCTCATTTCTTTTCTTAAGGCATGAACATACAAATGCTTAATCAATACTCAATGTCAATGAATGAATGTAACTTCATGCAATTCATCTTAATTCTCTCAAAACATATGCACATGAATGTTCCACAATTATCCATGCCACGATATAAATTCAACATATTGACATCGGCCAACTCAGGGCAATACCATCATTCACACATATAACTCAAGAGAGTTCAGTACATAACCACAATGAACATTCATGTCGTGCATATGACGATGTATATGATTCACCACTTATAACATATAGGGCCAACTTGGACCAAGAAATCACCGAATCATACGGAACACGCAAAGCATACATTGGAAAGTTCCACATTTTCATTATACTCTTATTCCTTTCCCTTAATCATTTTTCACACAATCACATACATAATAATGCAAGATTATTTTTCATATCCATTTTTATCATAACAGACCATTTATATAGCCCCTAACATTAAAGCATACGATTCTTCAATCATTTAAAATAATAGACCAACCATACTAGATTAAAACACGCACAAAAATCACTATTCTGTAGCCATAATGGGGGAAACGGCCAAGGGGAACGACCTCCTGGCCATTTCCCTAGGCCGTTTGGCCCCTGACAGATAATTTCTCATAAGGAAAGGCCATGGGAAACAACCAAGCTGGTCGTTCCCTGACCGTTTGAACTTGCACGATCCAAAACTAGCAGAATTCATCACTTAACACATCTATCTCTTTTTCCCATTTACTATACATTCAATTTATACACAATTCGCACATTACTCAACACAAACAAGCCATTTCAATTAGTCCATAACGAACACACTTATAGAACAACCAATTCATAAGACATTTCCACAAGTTAAATCAATGAACACAAGCTAAATCACATTGCACTTATACATACATAACCATATTCAATTCAATCTAAAGATCACATAATCACTCAATTCAATATCAAACCAATCACTCAGATAAGTTTTACCATTTGTAAGAACCATTTTCCAATCCAATTCCCATCACCACATACAAACCAAGCTTATTTAATTTATCTCAAAATATCATCTTGTTCACAATTTACATTACCATATATGACTAAACATACATAAGTCATCTCACGACCCACAATCATATAGCCACGCAAAACATTCAACCCATCACGATGCTTTTACATGTCATATAATTAATAACACATTTATCTCAAATCAACCATGTTCATATAAATCAAACCATATACAATTCACATAGTGTCAATCATTTATTCCTAAGCGCAAACCACACAAATCACACCTTCGCGATTTATTCTTCTATGTCAAACAATCCCAACGATTCATTATAGGCCATCATTTAATCCATTGGTTACAATAGCGCGTACATACCTTCTTAAAGTAAGTGTCAAAATGCACTTACCTCAATTTCCACGAAATCGGTCTAGGTTCAACCTCGCTCTGATGTCCTGAACACTACCCCCTACACATAAACAGACTACATTCCACTCATTACATCCTATTCAAACCAAATTCCATGTTAAATCCCATTTTCCCATAAAACCCCTTAGTTTCCAAACCCTAAAAATCATAAAACCTCCACCATTCTCACAAACTGAACCCACATTTCTTAGCCATTACAAATACTCAACTAAACCCACAAAACCCTACTCAATAATCTCAGTTTCATTCAGAAATTCACATGGTTTAAGAGCTTACCTCGCTAGAAAATTGACCGGGTTCTAGCAAGCGTACTAGATCGGTGTAGTTTTACCACGGAAGTATACCCTCCAGGATCGAATCTCACAGGGAACGATGTAGCATAATCCTCAACATTCATACAAGAAATCAAGCATAGAATTCTACTTACATCATTGGAAAAACCGACTAATTGTTTAGCCTAGCATGGCTAGATCAAAACCCAAAACAAAGGAGAAAACCACATCCATTCTCCAG